>PVLD010013806.1:0-47578 GCA_004027595.1 Dinomys branickii | reverse complement strand
TTTGTTTTTTTGGCGGTACTGGGCATTGAACTCAGGACCCTGCGCTTGCTAGGCAGGCGCTTATTCCACTGAGCTATATCCCCAGCTCCGGCCCTGGCAATTGACGCTGTGGGCCCCGCTGTCGGGGAGAAATATTGGTTAACTCCAAATACAGCTTCAGCACCTGAGAACCTGCAGTCAAAGGAGGGGGTGGAAAATTACCAAGAGGAAGCGCTGAAGGAGACACTCCTAGTACAGTGCCCGCAGCCGCATCCGTGGGCCACAGCTGGGCGGAACTTCCCCATGCGGGGCGGGGCAACCGAAGCCTGTGGGGTCAAACCCTAAAGATGACAGAACAGGAAGCGGTGAGAGCGAGAACCTCGGCACAGGATTCTTGCTGAAACCGAGCCGTGCACAGATGGGAACGGAAGCCCAAAACTCAAGCCTGGATGATTTTTTTTTTTTCTTGGTACTGGGAATCAACTCAGGACCTTGTACTTGCCAGGCAGGCGCTTATACCACTGAGCTGTGTCCCCGGCCCGAACCTGGATGAAAAAGAGTTCAGTAAAGCCTAAGGAGAGTTTGATCAGAGGATCTTTGTTATTAAATAAATGACAGTTTTTCTTTCACATTAAAACCTAGTCTGTCACCAAGCATAACGGTATACACTTGTAAACCTAGCTACTCAAGAAGCTGAGGCAGGAGGATCACAAGTTTGAGCCCAGCCTAGGCAACTTAGATTTTGTCTCAAAAAAATAATTAAAAAGGACAGGGGATGTGAAACCTTGGGTTCAATTCTCAATACCAAAACAAAAGAGAAATAACCAACTGGTTAGTAGATAATTGCAGGTAGGTTTTTTTTAATTTGGTAACTACGAATGGCTGAGTAAGAGCTTTCGGTATTTATGAAATGGAGACTGTGGAGGTAAGATAGTGGAAAATAAACAAAATCTCTGTGGAAATAAAATAACAGACTTCCTAGAGAATTGAAACCAGGGACTAGAGCACTTGTACATAAATGTTCATAGTGACATCAGTCACAACCCAACAGCCTATCAACAGATGAATGGATAAACAAAATATAGAATATACATATTGTATTACATGCAATGGCATATCAGTCAGCCCTAAAAAAGAACGG
Source organism: Dinomys branickii (assembly GCA_004027595.1). NCBI lineage: Eukaryota > Metazoa > Chordata > Mammalia > Rodentia > Dinomyidae > Dinomys > Dinomys branickii. Next base: position 46,458 of record PVLD010013806.1, on the reverse strand, counting down.
CCATCTTATACACGCTACCATATGCATGAGGTTTCTGATTGTCGCTCCTTCCTATGCTACCATTACAACTGCCTTGTTTTTAATAACTTCATGATGACAAAACTCATCGAGCATTTCTTGGCGCTTCTTAGCAGTTATCCTGCTTAGAATTTTGGGGGTTTCTTCTAAATTGAAACCTCTTACTAGTTATAGAAGCTCTCAACCATTCTCTCTCCAAATGTTATCCCTGTGCCATATTCTCTTCTCATATGTTTACAGTTATGATTAGGCATAGTATAACCTGCTTGTTCTTATCTTCCACATTTTTCATAATAGCTTCATTGAGATATTGTTCACACACTTAAAAATTCACCCTTGTAAAGTATATAATTCAGTAAAATTTTAATACATTCAGTTATTCAGCCAGCAATACTACTTAGTTCCACAACACACCATCACCTCCAAAGTACGCTAAGTCTTGTGCCCATCAGCCATCTGCTGAGCACAAGGCAACTTACGATGCTGTTCCCAGAGGCGGAATAATTAACGTCTATGAGGACGCATCCCTTTATCTCCCCGGCTTTATGTGCAGAGGGTTACCTGGTGGACTTGTCCCTTGGGCAGTTCCTACGCTTTGTCTTTCATCTCCCAGTGAACAGTAAAAACTAAAATTGTTGGTCACTAGTTTCAGTAAAGTGTTCCCAGGGCCAAAGTAGCTTTCTTGCTCCACTTACCTTCTGATAGACTGTGCCCTGATAATCTCTTACTATCTAATCAGCTTTCTGATACTTTTAGAAAGGGTTTATTTTGTTCTCTGTTGAACTGCAGTGTCTATGAGCAGAGTGAGTCCATGCCCAGCACTTCCTCCATTGTCTTGAGGATGGTGGGGGCTTTCAGAGGAGCGTCAGGACACACACCTTTGTCAAGCAGACTGACGGGAACACCAAAGCCTGAGACCCAGGAAAATAGCCGGGTCCCAGGTGCACAGGGGGACCGGGGGCCCGCACCACACACACACTTGGAGGGCAGAGTGACTGGCAAGACCAGCAGCCTGGAAGTGTCTGGCACAGCAGTGAGGAGCCAGCAGTGGAACTCCGGAGGACTCCACCAGGAGAAGTCCAGTCCCAGGCCCCACATCCAGAGGCCAAGATCAGCTCCATACCCCACACATTTCTGGGATGAAATATGGACCCTGTCACAGAATTGTGAGCACCAGAGGTATTTGACTACTTTCATTCTCCATTGTCTGTCTGATTGGATCTACCCTCTCCTGTCTGGTTGGATGTCAGCCATCTTGTTCTGTATTTGGTAGTTATTATTATATTTGTGGTTTTTGTTTTTTCTTTTTCTATTTTTCTCTCCTTTCTTTCTCTTATCTTTTTATTTCATTTTTTCCTTTGGCTCATTTTCATTCTCTCTTCCTTTTTTCCTTCTTCTTTCAAATTTTTTAAAATTTCCCATATAGACTCACTTTCTCTCTTTCTTCAACTACTTCTTGACTTTAAACATCCAAGTGGAAAAAAAAACACTTTCAAACGAGTGAACACTGTCTCTGCCCCTTCCAACTACTCCCTTGTATTCTCTTTTATTCTTTCCCTCCTGTGTCCTCCAGTTTCCCAACCTTGGGTGATCATTCTTTAATTTCCAGCCCTGACTCGACTCTATTTGACCTCCCTCATCACTTTAGCCCATTCCCTGACCATCTTCACCCTGTGCCCGACAGACAGGTAAAACCACCTGACTTGGGAAAATCATGGCATACAAGTGCACAGTGTATGTTTGATTTTGCTACATAATTTTAGAGTTTACTCCCATGGTCAGAAGTAACAGGTTAATGGCTACCATAGTTTATCAGTAGTTAAGCTGTGCTTGAAACTATTGTTATTACTAACTCTGCTACTTTAGCCAGGATGTCATACATGTTATAAATAGTTTTTCTCCCCTGTATGATAACACTGTGACAGTACAATGTCATAATCACAACCACAGCCCAGTATCAAAGGATTAGAAGCTGAGCCAAATACTGAACTTGCATCCTTTAAAAATTGGGAAGCTAAAGCATTTGGACAGCTATAAGAAACCACCTACACATAGAAGACATCTGTGAGAGACAGACACCCTTTAGGGGAACCTAAATACTACCAATAAAGCTATTATCATAAGAAACTCGCAAGTATCAACATAGAAAACAAAATATAAAAGAGAAAATAGAAAATGACAAGATGTAGAAGCAAAACGCAACCCCAGACCCCCAGCCCACCTAGGATAAGCCTAGAACTCAAGGAAACAGATGAAATTCTATCTTAGTCACTTTTTTCTCGTTGCTGAGACAAAATACCCAATGCCCAAAATGAAGGAAGAAAAGGTTTATTTAGTTTACAGTTTGTGGATATTCCAGTCCATACTTGGCTGGCTCAGAGGCAGAGTGGCACATGGCAGAAGGCAACCGTTCATAGCCTCAGAGCACAGCAAAAACAACCAGCAAAAGGGAGGAATGACAGCAAGCAGCCTCTTTCCCTCCCTTACATTGTAAACAGGCTACCCCCACCCTGTTGAAAGTAAACAGGCAGGTAGCACTCACATATTCTCCATGCCCTCCTCTTCCATAGGCTCAGGATGTACACAAAGTAAACACCTTGGCTTCCTACTGAGTCACTCAGCCAAACCTCTAGACTCCCCAAGTTGACACAATGTATCAACCATAACAAATTGGAAATCAAACACTGGAACTTCCTGAAATGATTGCAGAAGTGAAAAAACAAGGGGACAGGGCTACAGAAAGAATAATCTCCCAGGTACAAAAAGAAATGATGCTTAAAATCAAAGATATTAAAGAAGACACATACAAAAGAATAGATGGGTTTAGAAAAATGATGGAAATAATGCCCCACACAGAAAAGAAATGGAATCCAAGAAACAGATCCAAATAGAAATCCACCTTAAAACCTCCATTGAAAGTATATGCAACAGGTTGAATGAAGGAGAGGATTGGATTTCACATCTTTAAGACAGAATCACAGACAGTGATAATGAAAAGAAATATCTTAAAATAGAAAGAGACCGTGAAAATCAATCCAATAGCTATAAGATGAAGCAAATAAGAAAAACATAAGATTGAACTGGGTTCAATGAGAAACCTGGAGACAGTACAAATGACATTTAAAAAAAAAACCTCTTCACCAAAATAATAGCAGAAAACTTCCCAAGTATGCATAATGAATTCGACATAAAAATAAATGAAGCATTTAGAACTCCAAACATTCATGACCAAGATAAAACTACACCAAGATATATAATAATCAAGATTCCAAAAATTCAGCACTAAAACAAAATATTAAAAGCTGTTAAGAGAAAAGAAGCAGATCACCTATGAAGGAAAGCCCATCCGAATCATGGCAGATTTCTCAACACAAACCATCCAATCAAGAAGAGCTGGGAGGGGCTGGGGATATAGCTCAGTGGAATAAGTGCCTGCCTGGCAGGTGCAAGGTCCTGAGTTTGATCCCTGGTACCCCACCCCCCCAAAAAAAGAAGAGCTGGGAGTGAAGGATTTCAAGTCCTGAAAGAAAACAACTTCTAGCCCAATTGACGTACCTTTCAAAATTATCTTTCAAAATAAATGGGGAAATAAGATGCTTCCATGATAAAAAACTGAAGAGATTTCTGAACACAAAACTAACGCTACCAAGGGTACTAAAAGATATTCTAGACAGAGTTTAAAGTGACCACAGTTCCAAGTACAACAACAGAAAGGAACCACCAGTCAGGGCAAGCAATTAAACAGAGCAGAAAAGCAGGGAAATATAACTTGATCAAGATAAACCAATACGTATCAGTTATAAAAAATCAATGTAAATGGCCTCAATTCACCAATAAAAACAAAGACTGGCAGAGTGAATCAAGAAAGAAAATCCAACAATATGCTGTATACAAGGAACACATTTAACACAAAAGAAATGCACAGACTGAAAAACAAGGATGGAAAACAATCTACTACACAACAGGAACCCAGAAAAAAGCAGAAGGAGCTATTCTTTTTGCAGACAATATCAACTTCAAACCAAGAATGATCAAAAGTGGTAAAGAAGGTCACTACATACTTGTTAGGGGTAAACTTCAAGAAGAGACAACAATCATAAATATATATGCACCAAATACAGCAGCACCCAACTATATAAGGCAATTATTAATAGGCATGAAAAATCAAATAAGCAATAACACAATTGTAATGGGAGAACTCAATACCCCATTGTCACAGAGAGACAGATTAGACAAAAAATCTGCCAAGAAATAATGGAACTCAACCAAGACTATGAATAATATGAGTAGATGTTTTTAGACTCTTCCGCCCAACACCATCAGAATACACATTCTTCTCAGCTGCACATGGAATGTTCTCTAAAATAGACCATATTATGGCCCACAGAACATGCTTAAGTAAATGCAAAGGAATTGAAATCATCCCCTGCATAATATCTGACCACAGTGCAATGAAGTTAGAAATAAATGACAAAAGAAACCACAAAAACTCCATAAACACATGGAAATTAAATCATACCTTCCTAAACAACCAATGGGTCACAGATGAAATAAAGGAAGAAATTAAACAATATCTACAACTAAATGAGAATGCAGACACAACATACTGGAACCCATGGGACGCAATGAAAGCAGTCCTGAGAGGAAATTTCTGGCAGTGAATTCTCACATCAGGAAAAAAGAGTAAGCACAAATAAATAATTTAATGTTACACGTCAAGCTTCTAGAAAAAAGAATAGCAAGATAAACCCAAAGCCCATACATAGAAGGACAGAAATTATAAAGATCAGAGCAGAAATTAACTGACAGTGGAAACCAAAAAAACAATAGAATTAATGAATTGAAAAGTTGGTTCTTTGACAAAATAAATAAAATTGATAGATCCTTAGCCAACCTTATCAAAAAAAGAAAAGACTCAAATCTGTGCATTGATGAATGATAAGGGTGAAGTCACTATAGATCCTATAGAAATTCAAAAGATCATAAAAACCTACTTTGAGCCAGGCATTGGGGTGCATGCCTGCAATCCTAGCACTTGGGAGGCTGAGGCAGGAGGATCGTTGCAAGTTGAAACCAGTCTGGGCTACAAAGTGAGTTCTAGGCTAGCCTGAACTGCATAGTGCGATGCTGTCTCAAAAAGAAAAAAGAAAAAAACCCTACTTTGAAAATCTTTACTCTAATAGGATGGTAAACAGAAAAAATGGACAGATTCCTAGATACATATGAATTACCAAAGCTGAATCAAGAAGATATAAAAATTCTAAATAACTTAATATCAGTTAATGAGATTAAAAATGTAATTAAAAACCTACCAACAAAGAAAAGCCCAGGCCCTGATAGATTCACTGCTGAATTCTACAAGAAATTTAGAGATGACCTAAGGCCAATGCTCTTCAATAAAGTTGAAAGGGAAGCAATACTCCCTAACTCTTTCCTGTAGGCAAGTGTTACCCTCATATCAAAACCAGAGAAAGATACAACCAAAAAAGAGAACTACAGGCCAATCTCCCCAGTGAACATAGATGCAAAAATCCTCAATAAGATACTAGTAAACAGAATTCAACAAATCATCGAGAAAATTACACACCATAACCAGGTGGGACTTATCCCAGAAATGCAGGGATGGTTCGACATACACAAATCAATAAATGTAATACATCATATCAACAGAGCCAGGGACAAAAAAATCACATGATCATCTCAATATATGCACAAAGAGTTTTTGATAAAGTCCAGCAATCACTCAGGATAAAAACCCTACAGAAAATTGGAATAGATGGTCTTTATCTCAATCTGATAAAAGCCATCTATGATAAGCCAATGGCCAACATGATATTACATGGACAAAAACTGAAAGGTTTCACTCTAAAATCAGGAATAGGACAAGGATGTCCACTATCACCACTCCTTTGCAACATAGTTCTGGAAGCATTAACCAGAGCTATTAGGCAAGAGAGAGAAATAAAAGGAATAAGGATAGGGAAGGAAAAAATGAAATTATCATTATTTGCAGATGACACGATACTCTACATAGAAGACCGCAAAAACTCCACCAAAAGACTCCTAGCGTTAATAACCAAATTCAGTGGTATGGCTGGATACAAAGTCAATACTCAAAAATCAATAGCATTCTTATACAGAAACAACAAATTTATTGAGAGAGAAATTAGGGAAACCACACCCTTTACAACAGCATCCAAAAAAATGAAATAGTTAGGAATTAATCTAACAAAGGAAGGAAAAGACGTATATATTGAAAATTACAGTACTCTGAAAAACGAGATTGAAGAGGATATCAGAAAGCTGGGCATGGTGGTGCACACCAGTAATCTCAAAGGGACAAAAAAGAAAAAGAAAATGGAAAGACATCCCTTGCTCATGGATAGAACATTATGAAAATGGCCATACTTCTAAAATTGTTATAGAGATTTAATACAATTCCAATCAGAATACCATTAGTATACCTCACAGACATACAGAAAATACTCCTAAAATTCATCTGGAACCAGAAGAGCCCTAGAATAGCAAAGGCAATACTGGGCAACAAAGACAAGTCAGGACGCATCACAATCCCTGACTGGAAATTACACTACAGAGCTACGGTGATAAAATCAGCATGGTAACTGGCAAAAAAATAAGAGCTCTGACCAGTAGAACAGATTAGAACAGATTAGAAGAACACAACTACAAACATACTCAGCCACGTTATCTTTGACAAAGGGGTTAAACATGTTCACTGGAAGAAAGATATTCTCTTTAATAAATGGTGCTGGAAAAATTGGCTCTTTACATGCTGATGACTAAAATGAGACCCATGTCTATCACCACACACTAATGTCAAAATGGATCAAAGATTTAAATATTAAAGCAGAAACACTAAATCTACTAGAAGAGAAAGTAGGTCAAAACATTCAAGAAATAGTGGTAGGCACAGTCTTCATGAACAAAACCCAAACTGCAAAGGAAACACTTCAAAGAATCAACAACTGGGATCTCATCCTACTAAAATGCTTTTGAACTTTAAAACAAATCACCAACCAGGCATAGTGGCACACACCTGTAATCCCAGCACTTGGGAAGCTGAGGCAGGAGGACTGTTGTGAGTTCAAGACCAGCCTGGGCTACAAAGTGAGCTCAAGGCCAGCCTGAACTGCATAGTGAGACCCTGTCTCAACAAATACAAAAAAAAAAAATCAACAACAGAGTGAAAAGACAACCTCCAGAGTAGGAAAACATTTTAGCTAACTGTTCCTCAGACAAAGGACTTATATCTAGAACATATAAAGCATTCAAAAAACTCAGACCCCACCAAATTCAAAGACCCAATCCAAAAATGGGCATCGAGAAGTATACACTTCTCAGGTGAAGAAATACAAATGGCAAATAAATACATGAAAAAATGTTCAATGTCACTGGTCATTCATGAGATGCACATTAAAACAACACTGAGATCTCATGTCCCCCCAGTAAGAATGGCTACCATCAAGAAATCAACTAACAACAAATGCTGGATGGGCTGTGGGGAAAAGGAACTGTTCTCCCCTGTTGGTGGTAATGTGGAGTGGTGCAGCCACTTTGGAAATCAGTCTGGAGATTCCTCAAAAATTAGGATTAGAGGCTCCATTTAACCCAGCCATTCCCCTTCTCAGTGTTTTCCCAGAAGAATTAAAACATACCACAGCTATATATGTGCACTCATGTTTATAGCAGCAGTTTGTCATAGTAAAACCTTGGAAACAACCCAGATGCCTATCAACTGAGGAGTGGATAAGAAAAATGTGGTATTTTTATACAATGGAATATTACTCAACTATAAAGAAAGAGAAACTCGAGGCTTTTATAGGTAAACAGGTGAAAGTAGAGACCATAGTCATAAGTGAAATAAATCAGACCTACATGTGTAAACCTGAAACACTGACCCCTACTGTAAGAACCAGAAAGAATAAATAAAACTGAAAGGTACAGTAGATATTGTGAAAGCGAAAGAAACTGCTTAATAGGAAAGAACAACTGGGTTGAGGGAAAGAAGAAAAAAGAAGGGAGATACATATACATATACATACACACATACACACACACACACACACACACACACAACTAGATAGCTAAGATCATTGTACTACTAATTTCTATTGGTTTATGGAAAGGAATAGTTCATTATTGATTGTTTGATCAATCTTGCATGCCTATATCTGGTAATCCGAGCAACTACTTTGAAAATAATAATAAGTAATACAACAACTATTGTTGATTTCCTATCATCTTGTTTTCAAATTCTGTATCATTTTATAGTTTTCGTGTTATTTTACTTTTGTCTTTATTATTTTGTTTTTGTTTTCTCTTTAAAATAAAAAAAAATTTTAAAATTTTAAACAAAGGTTTTATTTTATTTTTTATTTTGTGTCTTTTTGAGACAGGATCTCACTCTACCATTCAGGCTGGCCTTGAACTCATCTTGTAGCCCAGGCTGGCCTCAAACTCACAGCAATCCTCCTGCCTGAGCCTCTTGAGTGCTGGGATTACCAGTGTGCATGACTATGCTCGGTTACAAAGGTTATAAAAAAACATTTTAGGCAGCATTTTTCTCCAGGGTCTATTCCAAAATCTAGGCAGCCATATTTTCAGAAATGGAAGTCAAATTGCACAATTTTCCAATTTGAAATTATCTATTCAAATAATTTAACATTTGCCAAAAGTAGTATTAGAATGGGCCAGGGTATAGCTCAGTGGCACAAGCACCTGCCTAGCAAGCACAAGGTCCTAAGTTTGATTCCCAGTATCAAAAAAATAAAATAAAATAAAATAAAAATAATACTGGAAACATAAGACCACTCAGTGAGAGTGAATATTTCATCCTCTCCAGCAGGTTACTCCCCTTAGTCCATCACAGGAATAAGTACTTCAATTCAGACAACGATCATGAAATTACTATCAAATCTTCTATGCAAGAAATTACCTGGAACATTTACCTGTAGCCCTCATTTTATGACACCACAACTTCCCTCCAATTATAGCAAGAAGCATCATCAAATTTTCAAACAAAAATAACATTTTTTTACTTGAAATACATAAAAAATTGGTAGCAGAAGATATCATAAAATACGGCTTTTACAATAAAAATGGAGGGCTGCGGATATAGCTCAGTGGAATAAGCACCTGCCTGGCAAGCACAAGGAGTTTGATCCCCAGTACTGCAAAAAAAAAAAAAAAAAAAAAAGGCGGTAAAAAGGCTAAGAACCACTGGCTGGTTACACTGACTGGCTCCCATACCTGAGTAACAATTCCTACCTCTTGTACTACTCACTAATTTACTCACTTTTCTTTGAGTTGGGTTGTTCTCCTTCGATGATGTGCCAAAGCTGCAGGTTGTGCAGCCAAAGCCTTAACTTTTCCATGAAGATAGAACGCAGTTCTTTGGCTTTCCTTTATTGTCTCAATAAAGGCATCATACTCTCTTTTGATTGAAGTAAGAATAGATTTGTATGCAGTAACATACTCTATTACCTGAAATATAATTTTTTCTGCTTATAGTAATGAATTTTTCCTAGAAGAATACAGATCAAAACCTTGGCAAACAATTATAGATTATTAAAAATGAAACAAATATGCAATTAAAAAAGAAGGCAGGCCAGAAGAACAGTTTTTTCTTCTAGAAGTATCAAATGATTTCCATTTCTGGGCTGGCGATATAGCTCAGTGGCACAAGCACATTTCAGATGGCCTCTCAGAAGAACAGAATTCTTTACAGTGTCAAATAAATGTACATTACACACAATGTAGACAGTCCAGATAGAAATCTTGGAAGAGAGAAAAGACTATATAAATAGATATTATTTTTTATGTAACCCCATGTATTTTCCCTAAGAATTAAATTTACAAATACCAACTAAAAAATGATTTCACTATATCTATACAAATTTAAAGCAGACAGTTCTTTAGGTAAGAAAAATTCTGATGAGTCAGCATTCAGTCATACAAAAATAAACAGGTCGCATAATTTCCTTTGCTGATTTCATATAACAAGTCTTAGCATGACATTTGATGTTTATGAAACCTATTTGAGGTACTACTGTTATAGGCAGCTGAGTTAGATAAAAATATTAAAGGCAGTCAGACAGACCCAAGCCCTCAAAGGAGCCAAGATAAGATACTTGTGGGCCAGACCTCAAGACAAAAGGACTAAACAAATGCACCCACACACCTCCCTAGGTGTGAACATCACGGACTGATATTCTAAATAAGTAGCAACCACCTTTGAAAAGCCAGGAAGAGTCTCTGGTCTGACTCCCACAGGAAAAGTCCCTGTTCTGTATTCATGCCCACTTGCCATGTGACTCACTTCCCCATTTGATCCCAGTTTACTCAATCTTACCTGAACAGTTATACTTGTGATCTTATTGGCTGACCATAGCTTTGTCCCACCTCACATAAAGTCCTCGGGAAGGGAAAAGTCCTTGGCAAGCCATACAGGCCCCCTTCCAGGGGTCCCTCTCTTGGACAGAAGCTTTCTTTCCCTCAATAAATATATTCTGCTCTTAACCTCCATTGTTCCTAAAATTCATTCTTTGATTTTAAAGAACACAAACTCGTCCCAGATATTGTTCAGGTTGGGAGTTTTTAATTTCCTGTATCACTACCTTTATTTAAACATTCATGCAACACACACCCCTTAATAACTAAAAGACCAACAGTAGTATCAGTAATCATCACAACATACAGTCAGGATAACCCGTTAATACACCAATTCCAAAAGACACATTTTTCTGGATTTAAGTGGAGTAAAGATGCCTTTTCTCTGTTTTATATTCTTATTCATAAATACCAATTTTCTAGCCAGGTGTGGTGGCACACATCTATAATCCCAGCACTTAGGAAGTTGAGGCAGGAGGATCGTTGCAAGTTCAAAACCAGCCTGAGCTACACAGTGAGCTCAAGGTCAGCCTGAGTTGCATAGTGAGACCCTATCTCAAAAAGATAAAAAAAAATTTTTTTTTTAATTCCACTGGTAGGTACTTTACACTCTCTTATTCTTAGAGTATTGTTTATTTGTTTCTGCTCCTGGGAATTGAACCCAGGAACTACATCCGCAGCCCTATTTTATTTTTTATTTTGAGACAGAATCTCACTAACTTACCCAGGTCAGGTTCAAACTTGTGGTAATCTTCCTGCCTTAGTATCCTAGAGTATTGGGATATAGGAATGTACTACCACACCTGGCTAAGCTACTAGGTTTTTAATTGGAGGAGAAGTAAGATTCATAGCGTCATATTTAAAAACTAAACAAAAGATTGATTTTTCTGTTTTTCTCAGAGACCAATAGCTTGCTTTAGTCTTAAAGTAAGCACTTGCTCTAAGCAAAGAGGAAAAGATGTTGATTTATTTTACTGTCAGGGCTTCTTCAAAGGGAGATTTTTTAAAAGGCAAAATAATTAGAATCAATGGGAAAACTGTAACTGTTTATAAGGAAAAGTCATTTCTAAAACTTTAAAGAGCAAAATCAAATACGTAACACTTTGCAATCTGATCCCCATTAGTATTTCCTCTACATCAAAGCCCTTGTTCACCATGCTTACCGAGACCTGTAACTGTAAGAGGTCTCAATCTTTAAATCAAGCTTTTCTTTTTCCATTTATTTTATTTATTTGTTCTGAACCAGGTTCTCACCATATTGCCTAGACTGTCCTTGATCTCCTGGTTTCAAACGAGCCTCCAGCCTCAGCCTCCACAGTAGTTGAACTATAAGCACAGGCTACTGCAGCTGACTCAAAAGGTCTCAGTTTACTGTGCTAGATCAAATCTAAATGAAGACTTTAATGATACCATGAACAAACACCAACAACAAAGAATTCTTGTATGCAACTTTCAGATAAATGGGTCAAAATGAAATCACAGAGCACAGCCAGATTATTCATCAAAATGGCTTGCTAAACCCAATGTGATGGTGCCTGCCTGTAACTTCAACTACTCGGGAGGGTGAGGCAAGAGATCACAAGTTTGAGGCCAGTTTGGGCAATTTAAGAGTCTGTCTCAAAATAAAAAATAAAATAAAAAGAGATGGGGGTATAGTTCAGTCTGGGAGCCCACGGGTTCAATCCCCAATACCACCACCAATAAAAAAAAAAAAAAAAATTGGCCTACAAAGCTAAAATAAGAAAACCCTTGAGCCATGGATACAGCTCAGCAGCATAAGCACCTCCTTGGCAAGTGCAAGGTCCTGAGCTCGAGTCCCAGTACCAAAAAAAAAACAAAGAAAACGCTTGTTAGCAGGCAATATAAATCCAGTGTTGCATTTTCCCCATTCATCTCTTTCAGACAAACTGGATGAACTTCTCGAAAAGGACAAGCAGAATGTAGTAAAATAATCAGTGTTATTAGTAAGGCAGGAGTATTAGTTGACAAGATAAGTCATTTCTATCTTCATGAAAACTTCATTATCTTAAGAGCATTGTCATACCTTATCAAAAACATTTCTGTATATGATATAATATTCATCAGCAGGTCCTTTCTCATTACAGCCCACTCTTTCAGTTTCTGTAATTATGTATCTTTGCATACTTTCCAAAAATTCCTTGTCACTTCTGCTAATGATAGGAGGGAGAACAGCATGTTTATGTATTTCTTGGGCTGACATAAGTCACGATATGCACACTTTCCACCAGAGGAACATGAAATCTGGACCAGTTTTTGCAATAAAACCAAAATTTTGATAAGCCTGAAAGGAAAAAAAGACCATAAATTAATCTAAAGGATTAAAATTAGAAATCAAACACAAATATAAAAATTTGTACCTGTTTTAGAAAAAAACATGGATAAAGATTTCAATCTATGGATCAAAATGTCTATGTAATTCTTCTGAAACACTCTCTAACTCTGGGAACGAAATACTTAATACTGGTCAAGTAAAAGCCTGTCCCTTTCTAAGCAAGTATAACTCTCATATGTACCATATAATTTATGATTTATTTTAACTCAACATTTCCATTTATTTATTTACTTATTTATTTTGTTTTTTTAAGATAGGGTCTATTAGTTTATGCTGGTCTTGAACTCACTGTGTAGCACACGCTGGTCTCTAATTTGTGGCAATCTTCCTGCCTCAGCCTTCTGAGTACTGGGATTATAGGCATGCACCACCATAACCATCTTCCTTTTTATTTTTTTTAGCAGTCCTGAGGATCAAACTCAAGAGTTTTATGCATGCTACACAAGCATTCTACCACTGAGATATACCCCAACCCTTTCTAATTTTTTATATTATATTTTAATAGTAATTGTGAGGACACCTTAAGTGGATAAAAAAATCATTGCAATTCAACGCTTTCTAATAGGAGGTTTAGTGTTTTAAATGTTTCTTGTGGAAAAATTAACTTTTAATACTCTTCATATAACAAACAAGGTCAAATACTTTTCTACTCTAGTGCCTACCTGGCCCAGTTATAGTCACCCAAGATACAATAGCTATAATTAGTTTTTATGATAAATTTTATTATAATTCTCAACCTTAATATGAAAGCACTGACTTAAAAGTAAGAGGTAGGACTTCTATTAAATTCTATCTACCAAGGGTGGGGATATAGTTCAAGGTTAGTGTTTGCCTTACATGTGCGAGGCACTGTATTCAATCTCTAGTCCCACAAAAAACAAAAAAATCTATTCATCAATGATTTCAGATACCAGTACCTTTCAGAGTGTGGAGACTTATTATGTGGGGATTTATTATGCTGCTTTAGTAAAGAATTATTATCCAACTGAAGCTGGATACAGAAGTGGGTACCTAAGATCTACTCACATTAATATCAAACAGAACCCTTGTCTTATTTTAAAATGCGTGGCAAGTTAAAACATTTTAACTTCCCTCCACTTATGAAAGTATATATTTATGGCATGAAATTTGGAAAACATAGTCCTGGTATGGTGCTGATGCCTATAATCACAGCTACCAGAGAAGCTGGACAGGAGGAAGACTGACAGGAGGGTCTCAAGCTCAAGGCCATCCTGGACAACTTCGTGAGAACCTGCCTTAAAATGCACAGGAAGGCCTGGGAATGTAGCTCAACACTGCTGGATTCAATTCCCAGGACAGAAAGACATGTTTGTAAAATAAAATAAACCAAAGAAAATTAGTGAAGAAAACAAAATGTATCCAGAATTTTACTAACCAAAGATGCAAAGATAATCACATTTAATATTTCCATATATTTCCTTTTGTTATTAAAATTATAATCAAACTTATTTTTTTTTAAATGTGGTGCTAGAGGCAAGCACTTTACTACTATCTACATTCCAGCCCGAGATCAAATTCTAAATTCTGTTATGTATTCTAAACTGTCACTTAATATTGGAAATATTTTTCCACATGTTAAATGTTTTAAAAACCAACTTCTAAGGCCGGGCATTGTGGCTCATGCCTGTAATCCCAGCACTTGGGAGGCTGAGGCAGGAGGATCATTGCAAGTTCGAGACCAGCCTAGGCTACATAAGAAAGCTCAAGGCCAGCCTGAACTGCATAGTGAGACCCTATTTCAAAAAGACAAAAAAAAAAAAAAAAAAATCAGTAACTTCTAAAGATTGCATGGTATTTCATGGAATGAAATTTCACAATACATTTAACTATGCAGCAGACTGCAGGACATTTTCAGCATTATAAGCAATGTTGTGATTAAAAAACTCCTAAACTGATTTTATGATACTTGGCAATATAATTGATAGCTGGTTATCTGAAATAACATATGTAACCTAGAGGTCATATATAGGAGGGGAGACACCAAAACAACTATGAAGTTTAAGAGACTAAATGTATCATATATAGGAGGGGAGACACCAAAACAACTATGAAGTTTAAGATACTAAATGTAAGAAAAAAAAATGGTATAATAGCAATCAGCAGCAAAATGTAGCCTCACCAGGATCAGGTATCAAGACATCTAGAAAATAAACTGAAGAGAAAAAAAGAAGTAGACCTCTAAGAATTGAGAGGGAGCTGACAGGTAAACTAGAAGTTACAGAAAAGCTAGAGAAACAACACAACAAGGAGAAAAGAACAATGAAGCCTGGAAAGCTCGTATCAGCCCCAGGAAGGGGCACCTGGTTCTGCTGACACAAGGTAAGTCTGGAGAGTGCTGGCAACTCCAGGAAGAAACAAGGGACCTGCAGCACCACCGGCCCCAAGAAACATACATAGTTCTATAAACTGCAAAACAGAAGCGACTCCTGCATGGCATGCTGGAGTTAAGAGAAGAAATCCAGGGTGGTACTCACTATCTTTGAGACAGTTTAATCAGAAGCTATCCTGGGAAGTGGGTAAGTTTAAGACTGAGCCATAGAACAGCTTCACTTCAGTTTCTGGTGATACCTTACCACAGTGACTGGGTGGGAGATGACCACAAGAGACAGTTGTTGAGAGGGTGTGACGTAGACATAGATCTTCTGAGAACTCTAAACTCAGGCTTGGAAGGACATGGTGAGAGGCCAAGCCTTGCATGTGTGGCCTTCAGAGAAGGCTGGGCCTAAAAGTGCTGGCATTAAGTTCAGGGGTCTGCTTCAACCCCAGCCCAGCAGCTCCATCCAGCACAAAACTGAGCAGCCTGACTGCCACCAACGTGAGCAAGGGTACACCTTGTTTGCACAGTTGCCATGGCCTGAGATGTACAGACAGAAGAATCTTGGAGCAGAGGTTGGGAAAATACCTCACAAACCCAGAGGCCAAATAGCTACAGAGATAATGGTGACTTAAAGTACACAGGGTTACAAAGTGAGCTCCAGGCCAGCCTGAACCGCATAGCGAGACCCTGTCTCAAAAAAACAAATTAAAAAAAAAAAAAAAAAAAAGAAAGGTGCCCTGGATTCCCTTAGAACTGTCATTGCCATGCGTGGTATTATCATTCAATCATACTGTGTTATATACTTCCTGTTTATATTCTCTGTTTCTTTGACAGGATCAGGAACTAAACTGTTCTCATTTCCCATTATCCCTCCCCAACCATATGCGTTCCAATGCATAATAGTTTCTAGCATTAGGTCTCAAATATTTGCCCTATTACTACGCAATGATCTTGTCTGCTCAGAAGCAACTGTGAGATATGGCGCCCTCAAGCCAGAATATAACCAAAGCAATTGCTCCATAGCATCTTACACCAAATAACGTCACCATCTACTCACCCACTCCTGTTAGACACTTAGGGACACAATGACAAAAGTCACTGAGATCCCAGCCAAACCTATACGAGCCACCGCTGCACAGCACAGACGACAAGGACAGCAGTGGCACAAAAGCCCAGAAGGACATCTCGCTAACCCGTGGGAGGACATGGGAAAGCCAGGGAAAACACCCAGTGCAGTGATGGCAGACCACGGCCCCTGTGCTGCAGTGGGCTGTTTGTACCATGGAAAGTTCTAAAAGGATCACCATCACTGACCTGGTAGAATATTTAGGGGAATGCTTAAATTGTGCTGCATTTACTTATTCAATAAATATTTTGAGGGCACCTATTTTGTGTGCCACTCTTGTAGACAATAGAGAAATAGCATTAAGTAAAACTTCATAGAGGTTACACTGAAGTAAAGACAGACAACACGTAAGTGAAAAACATGCAACAGATGGGTAAGTTTCATGGAGAAAAACAGACAAGGAAGGAAGGACAGAGCAAGGACGTTCAGGGGTGACCTACTCTGACCCCTTCTGTCCCTCTCTTGGACACAAGCTTTCTTTCCCTCCGTAAATATATTCTGCTCTTAACCTCCGTTGTTCCTAAAATTCATTCTTCAATTTGAGAACACAGACTCGAACTTGTCCCAGATATTGTTCAGGTTGGGAGTTTTTATTTTCCTGTATCACTTTAGAGGTTCCCCACTGAGATCCTTGGACGGAGATTTAAAGCTATACACCTACCCACAGGTAGGTGTCTATTGAGGGCCTTTAGATAGACCCTCTGGAGAGTATCTCTGACTGCCAGTCAACAGCTACAACCACTCTTAGCCTGAAGAAGCCAGAGCGGTCCTCGCCCATGACTCTCTCACGGCAGTTCAGGTCACTTCAGAGGGGGGATGTTAGAGGCAGCTGAATTAGACAGAAATATTATAGGCAATCAGACAGGGTCAGGCCCTCGAAAGAGCCAACATGAAAGACAAGATACCCGTGGGCCAGACCTCAAGACAAAAAATGGAACAAATGCACCCGCACACCTCCCTAGGATCGGATGTCAGGGATTGATAGTCTAAATAAGTAGCCACCTGGAAGTCATTGACCCCCACCCCCTTACAGGAAAAGCCCCTATTCTGTGTTCATGCCTGTTTGCTCCGCAACTCGCTTCTCCATTTGATCCTAATTTAATCAATTTTTACCTGAACGATTCTTATTGGCTGACCATAGTTTTGTCCATTTCCCCTACTTTGGACCCGCCTCACCTCGTGGTTTTGCTCCATATAAAAGTCCCTGGAAAAATCAGAGTCCTGGGTAACCCACTTGGGCCCCTTCTGTTCCTCTCTTGGACAGAGCTTTCTTTTCCTCAATAAATATAATTCTGCTCTTAAAAAAAGGAAAGACTAAGGAAGTTAGAAGGATGCAATTTTATCTAGAGTCAAGAAAGGGCAAAGCTCTCACTGACAAGGTGACTATTTCAGAAATCTGCAGAGGGCAGGTCGTGTACATTGCTGGAAGTTGAAGCGAAGAGAACAGAAAGTCCAAAGGTCACAAGGTGGGACAATGTGTTAGCGCACAGCAAGGCCTGTAGGGCTGGAAGAGCATGAGAAAGGGACAGAAGTCAGACAGACCGCTGTCACATCCCACCAGCCTACGGGGCACCTTTGTGTAGTTTAGAAAAAGGTACCCACTCTCAGGGGAGACTTGGCAAGACAAGTAATGAGCAGGACTGCGGCCTCCACGTGTCCCATTGCTCAGTGAGATGGGACAGAGAGTGACAGCTGACTTGCCTTTTAAAGAATCATCTGACTGCTGTGCAGAGAACAGATTACAGCAACAAGGGTCAAAGCTGGAAGTTTGGTTCAAGGTGATAACCTGTGCAGAAGCCGGTGGTGGCTGGAAACAAGGCTCTCGCAGTGGTGAGAGGTGTTCTTTGTGCATACTACAAAAGTGAGGCCAAAATCCCTGAAGAATTAGGTGTAGGGTACGAAACAACAATCAAGAGGGACCACGCAGTTTCTGGCCTTCACAAGCCAGAGCAAGAACGGCTGCACGTGGAGAGAGGAAGGACAAGGCCGCCATGTTGACTAGACGACTGGGCATGTGAGCAGTAAGCTCAATACAAGTGGTCCCAATGAAAGGCAGGTTTGAGTCGCCTGCGTATAAATGGTATTTAAATGTTACCAGACAAAATAAGATAACCTCGAAAATGTGAATAAGCAAAGGTCACAGCACTAAGAGTGTTCGAAGTTTAGAGATCAGGTAGAACAAGAGGAAGCAATAAGAGAATGAGAAATAGCTTCCAGAGGGGTAGAACTAAATGCAGTGCCCAAAAGAAAACATCTCAAAGAGGCAGTGATCAATTGTGTAAAACGCTGTTTACCTCAATTAAGATGAAATGACCATTGAATTTAGCAACATATGACCACTACAAGACCTATCCCACCAGAACGGCAGGAACAAACCCTGAGAGGAGGGGGTTCGGTCAATAAATAGAAGGGGAAAGTTTGGGACAGTGAGTATTAACAACACTTTTAAGTTTCGTTCTAGAGGTGGAGACTACTTGGCAAACTACAGCATGAAAAATGTTCCAGAAGAAGGACCGGATTATTCAGAAGAGCCACAGCATGACAGAATAAGTCGGAACCATCAACCCAGTATTACTGAAATGGAAAGTGTGTGAGTGATCAGTTTAGCAGATCACGTCGTAAGGAGGGCAGAAGCTGAACGTCATACCAGGGAATTTGGATTGTATCCTCAATCTAAAGCATTTGAAAGAGACTAATTTTTTCAGGAATGAGTATTTTGAAGGCAACAAAGATGGACTAGAAAAGGGGGAAAGACTGGAAAGCAGTAAAACAAGTAGATACTGGATCCCTCAAGGAGAAAAATAAGCTACAAGGAATTTGGGGTGGGAGGTAGGAAGAGAAAGCATTAGGAGGGCGCCGCAGAGGGGGTCTGTGGATTGGAGAGGAGGGGCAAGGGCCTAAGTTACTATACATACCACAAAACTATCCTTTTAGATCCTTCCTCAACACTCCCAACGCCCAAACTTGTAAATTCCACAACTAAATAACCACTGGACAGGTTTCTTTCCCTTATTACATTGTACATTACATTACATTGTAATTACATTGTACATCATTACAATGTACATTATACATTAAACATTACAGTGGAACTGCTTTACACTGAAATGTTTCGCGCTACCAGGAGTGACATACCCGGCCCAGAGCCTTCCTCACGCTACAGACGTGAGGGTTCAAGGCGAGTCGGGGGTACCGTAAGGTGAGAAATGGCTGAACCACCACTTTTAATACTTCATTTATCTTTCCGTTTTCCAGAGTAGGGCACAGGGGCCTTCCGTTCTCGACAATCCTCCGCCTCTCAGCACCTCTGTAAATGGGTCCACGACACTTGAACGTCCCACACCATCTTCCTGCCTCTTAAACGGCTCCTTTTAACACTGTCCACCTATTCGCAGCCGTTTGGGCGCCGCCTCCCGAGTCCGCACCGGAACCCCTTCTCCCAGCGCGACTCCGGGCTTAGAGACAGTAACCAGGGAACCCGGGGTGGAGAACTGCATCTCGGGACACGTAGTTCTCTCTGGACAAGCGCGCGGGAAAGCCACGCGGTCGTATTTCGTCCCTTTTCCTCCGTTGCAGTCGTGCCCTTTTTAAAACACTGTAGCCTCGTCAGCTGTACGAGAAAACGCTCTTTAAAACATTCTACAATTGTTAAAAATCTATGATTTCGAAAGCATCCGAAGGCCACGGTGGGAAATAAGCCTAGACTTACGAAAAAAGAGAGGCTCACCACCTAATC
The DNA here is from genome assembly GCA_004027595.1 of Dinomys branickii. Classification (NCBI taxonomy): domain Eukaryota; kingdom Metazoa; phylum Chordata; class Mammalia; order Rodentia; family Dinomyidae; genus Dinomys; species Dinomys branickii. The sequence continues at coordinate 26,477 of PVLD010013806.1, read as the reverse complement.
CGGCAGTGGGCTAGCCAGCCCCGCGCCTCAGCCGGCGTCAGGCGTCCGCCGCGGCCACCTAGAGGGCGGGGCCTGGGGGGCGGGGCCTGCGGGGGCCTGCGGGGGCCTAGTCCGCGGGCGAGCCGGTTGCGCTTCCTTTCGGAGGCGCCATCGTGGTGAGTGTATTTCCCGCGCGGCCTCAGACCCGCGCTGTGCGCGTCGCCGTCTCCTCGACCTGTAGCTCTAACCCGCCGCTCTTTTTTCATGGCCTAAGGTGGAGCTGCTGCCAGGATGCAGATTTTCGTAAAAACCCTCACGGGGAAGACCATCACGCTCGAGGTACGGGCGGGCGGGTGAGGAGGGAGCCCGGCCCGACTGGGCCCCGGGATGCGTCTCAGGCCAGCGCCGCGCTCCACGCTGTAGCGCGCGGGCCGGGCCCGGCCAGTGCCCCGAGGCCGACCCCGTGTCCAGGGTGTTCGTTCCGCGGCGCGGGCCCTCGCCGGCGCGGAGCGGGGAGGTGCGCAGCCCGGGCGGGCGCTGCTCTCTGCGCTGCGGGGGTGGCTGCCCCGGTGTCGGCCCAGGTAGGTGCCCTGGTAACCGTCGGATGAAGTGAGTGTACTTTCGGGTTCCTTGTGTAACCGACATGTCTGGGTTCTGAATTTTACAGGTTGAACCCTCGGACACTATAGAAAATGTAAAGGCCAAGATACAAGATAAGGAAGGTAAGTGTTCCGTGGTTCTGAGGCGTTGTGGGCTGCACCCGTAATCCCAGCACTGGAGAGGCTGAGGCAGGACGTTTGCCGCGACAGACTTTTGTAGTTTAGGAAAATTTATCATGTAAAGAACACTTGCTTACCTGAAGGTGCTGGGTGTATGTACATATTTAATAAAATACTCTGAACTGTGACAGTGACTTAAATTGTTTTTTCCTTAGGAATTCCTCCTGATCAGCAAAGGCTGATCTTCGCTGGAAAGCAACTGGAAGATGGACGTACTTTGTCAGATTACAACATTCAAAAGGTTTGTTTGGAGGGGAAGCATTTCCTTAAATACTTGGGAAACTTTTCCCTATTTTAAACAAAAATGAGGAAAACAGCATTAGACTAGCAGATAGGTTCCCAGCTGATCACTGACATTTGAGCAGTGCTACTACGTTTCACATTAACTAGATGCCTGACACTGGTTCATTAAGCACCATAAAAGCCTGTTCCATCTTCTGTCCCATGAACAGGAGTCCACTCTGCATCTTGTGTTGAGACTCCGTGGTGGTGCTAAGAAAAGGAAGAAGAAGTCTTACACCACACCCAAGAAAAACAAGCATAAGAGAAAGAAGGTGAAGTTGGCCGTCCTAAAATACTACAAGGTGAGCTGGTTTCACGTGGTTTATGTGGAAACAGTAACTTTATTAACGTTTTCTTACAGAATAATTGGACTTGAACATGAAATAGGTGAATATCCAGTATTAGCTACTTTTGGTTTGAGTGAGCCATTCTGGAAATTTAGAGTTTCTGAGTTTTTTCCTGTTTGGGGCTCACTGTTAGCTGTTAGTTCCAAACTAGGGTTTTTGAGTTTGCAGTGAGATCAGGATTCTTTGGACTTGCAACGCTTGTTTTTAAACTTTTGTTAAATGTACTGGTGATGATTTAGAATACTTTGGCTTTTATAAGTATTGTTTAAAAGTTATTTGGGGGGTCATTTAAGTCATAGCCCAGAATTTGCTTTTTATATATATAAAATTATCTTACAGCAGATTTATACTTTTCAGGTGGATGAAAATGGCAAAATCAGCCGTCTTCGTCGAGAGTGCCCTTCTGATGAGTGTGGTGCTGGAGTGTTTATGGCCAGCCACTTTGACAGACATTACTGTGGCAAGTGTTGTCTGACTTACTGCTTCAACAAACCAGAAGACAAGTGATTATATATGAGTTAATAAAAAGACTTCAGCTAACATTTAGCAGTTGAATTTTATTGCACATTTAAGGAGTTGTTTTTTTTTTTAACCCACCCTAATGTGCTTATGCCATCGGGTAAATTTTTTTCTGGGAATGATGTGTGACCTGTTTGCAGGTTGTGGATATTGCAAAGTGCTAGCTGCATGTTGATGTTTCCACTTTGCAGTTTCTTGACCTCAGTGCTGTTTATTATGGCTCAGATAATTCTTTGTGGGTTCTGTCCTAGTCATCAAAAAAAATGACTAGCAAGGTCCCTGGCCTCCCACTTAACAGGAGAAGGCCACCTCCACTGCAATGAGAAGTTACACAAATCCGGTATGGCATTGCCCATCTGAAATAGGCTGAGGCAAAAGGATCACAAATTCAAGCCCAGCCTGGGTAACTTAAGACTATGCAATATTTTTATAAAGTAAAAAGCACAGGGAAGGTGTGTAAGTCCTAATTCCCAAACTTCAAACTGCCAGTTCGTTCAGAAACACACTGAGTCCCTGTAAATGAGACTTCTTGTCTGCAGGTTAAGGGAGCATAGCCACTGGTTAAGGCTGTGTATGAACAATGTTGTAGTTATAAACCCTTGAAAGAGTACTTGATACTGTTAACAAAAACAGACCAGTTTCACAGTCCTTGGTTGGTGTAGCATATTTTACCCATGAAGCTCAATTGACGGAAGGACTAAACTAATTTACATGTTCAGCTATAATGCCACTAATACCCTTTTTGGTACTTGGTCTTTACAGGATTTTTAATTGCACACACCCTTAAAGTATCCTATTTTCTGTAGCACTTTGGACAGCTTTTGTAATACTTTTTCACCATTACTGGTGAACTTTTTAGCTTCAACAAAGCAAAACCTAGCTGCTATATAAATAAGAAAGTAAAACATTTAGTTGACATTTTTAATTAATTTTAAAATCCTGGATCCCAGGAAGTTTTAGCTAGAACTTCCTTTTCTTCATAACAAATAATTTCATCTCCCACTTGAAATTCTATTTTTTCTTCATCTAAACTGAGACCACATTCCATACCAGTTTTGATGACTGAAATGTCATCTTTATGGTGTTTCAGTGAAGTTAAAGAACCTTTAAAAAAATAAAACTTAAGGTTAGTATACTCACCAAATAAGGTACCTACTTAAAGTGCTATATGCAGTTTGGTGTTAAAATTTAAATTTTTATAAATGTGATAGTCATGTTAAATGAAACTAATAAAAAAAAAAAGTTGCTGTATAGATGAGACTTGCAGCAAAAGATCCTAAATCTCCCATTTTAAAGCCTAGCTTGGAGGCGCGTACCTACTACTAGCCCCTCCTTACTGGGGGGCATGTACTGGAGCCTGGTGTAGGAACACCTAGGAAACCCAAGCTCTCCCTCCCTGTCCCCCAAAATTAAAGGCAGATGAAGATTGCTGGGGACAGAACTATGGTTGGGATTTGAATGGGAAAAACTAAACATTGTAAGTGAAAGGTCAAGTTAAGAGCAGGAAGAACACAGAAGTGTAGGAGTGGAAAGGCAGTTTGGGGCCAATTTTTCAAACTTGGCAAATCAAGACTGGGACACAATCCTGGAGGAGTCCTTAGGAGCAGTAGGAGCCCGGCCTGGTGTGGTGGTGCACACCTGTAATCCCAGCACATGAGGAAAGTTGAGGTAGCAGGACTGATGCAAGTTTGAGGTCAGCCTGGGCTACAAAGTGAGCTCAAGACCAGCCTGAACTGTATAGTGAGGCGCTGTCTTGGAAAAAAAAAAAAAAAGCCATGCACGATGTCTGGAAGACGAGGCAGGAAGATCACAAGTTTGAGCCTTCCTTGGGCAATAGCAATTTAGGGAGACATTGTCTTAAATTCTTTTTTAAAGGCTGGAGATGTACTTAAGTGCAAAGATTCTGGGGTCAGTCCCCAGTTGCACACATGAAAAGAGGACAACTACCAAGCAGTTAAAAGTGGCCTAAACTAGGATTACGAGAATGAAAGATCAGCCGGGCATGGGGGCACATGCCTATAATCCCAGCACTCAGGAGGCTGTGGCAGGAGGGTCGTTGTGAGTTCAAGACCAGCCTGGGCTACAAAGTGAGCCAGTCAGAACTGCATAGCAAGACCCTGTCTCAAAAAGCCAAAAAAAAGATGTGCAGACTTTGAACAGCTATATAATCAGGTTTTTGTGACAACAGGTGGATTTTGTTACTTACCCTTCCAAATAACATGTCCATTACGCATTAATTTAAATTTTTTTTGTTTTTCCAACTGTCCCTTTTGGACTCTGCAGCCAGCCACAGGAATTTTTTTTTTCCCTTCAGTTACAGAGAAAGTAGCTAACACAGAAGCTTCACCTTTAGGAACAAAAAAAAAAGCACATCAATGTACCAAAACCTGATTCTGAGAAATACATAATTCCTAACACTCTACAGTGAACCTAAGATGGAGATGTAGTTTAGTTGTATAGCACTTGCCTGTCGGGAGCCATGGAAGCTGGAAAGTAATTACACAAGAGGAAGCCAGCCCCAGAACACAGGAGCTCCTTGAAGCATGTAAACATGCCGTTGTAGCTTGTTAACTGATTGCTGGGGAGTGAGGCTGAAATGGGCCAAGCCCTTGAGGGTAGGTATAAGTAAACTCTCCACTGTTCTTGGGTAGTTCTTTTCCACTGAGAGCGCGGACCTCCACCTGACCTCAGCTTTTTGTCTATTTTCTTCTCATTCTCTGCCATTCCTTCCTGGGCTACAGTAAGAACCCAACGGATCCCTACATTTGCCTAGAAGGCATGAAGACCTAGGTGCCCTCCCAGCATGGAAGAGACACAGAAAAAAAGTCAACTTTATTTTCCTGACCAATAATGAGGGATAACAGTTGAAAATCCTTGGCAATTCCTGTCTGTTTATGAAAACCTAGCTGGCAGCTTTCCTTCAAAGTATCTTCTGGAGTAGATAACTTATTAACTGAACTTTTTTTTGAACTGGTAATTGAACCCAGGACCTCATGCCTGCCAGGCAGGCGCTGCAGCCCTGAGCTAAATCTCGGCTCCTAACTGATCTATCTTTAAATCACTTCAGTGTTTTTATATCCACTTAAGAGTATTCAACAAGGTTTTCCTCTGGCTGGAAATTAAAATTCCAATACCATGACCTGCAATTATTAGTTTTCTATGGTGTTACTTGACTCGTGTTATTAATGGCATTTGGTGTGTGTGCCCATCTCTAGAAACCCTCACATAGAACTCTTCTTGAAATTTTTATTACTATAAGAACATTTAAAAGAAATAACATGCTGGGAATATAGCTTAGCAGCACAAGTGCCTGCCTGGCAAACACAAGGTGGTAAGTTTGATTCCTTGTACCAAAAAAAGAAAAAATGATCATGGAAGCCTAAACTGTATCTGTATTAGGACCAAAAAATGCAAAAACAAATACCATTATAAGAAAATACCAGCTAAATTCAAAATTAAGATACATTGTACAAAGTCGATGCCCTATGTACACTTCAAAAATTTCCAGGTTTAAAAACAACTAAAAAGATGTGAAAACTAAATGTAACATATGATCCAGGAGTAGGAGGAAAATGATATAAAGTATATTGTAGGGACAACAGATAAAGTTTGAATATAGATGAGCAGATGATAGTATTATGTAATTGTTACTTTCTTAGTTTGATCACGATCACTGTTCTGTGGTTTTGTAAGAGAACATCCTGTGCCTGGTAAATGTACATATTAAGGGGGAAATGGGCACAATTTTAAATTCATCTTTTAATCTGGTCAAAGTTTATGAAAGAATATTTAAACATATTTAATATTTAAATAAATTTTCAGGGCTGGGGCTATAGCTCAGTGGCTAAAGTGCCTGCCTGGCAAGTGCAAGGTCCTAAGTTCAATTCTCGGTACCCAAAAAAAAGATAAATTTTCTTCTCAAGTGTATTTCTATGTAGTTCCAGGATAAAATGGCTCATTCCATGACCCTAAATCTTTTCTTCCATGACACTGAATGGTTATGCCCCACCCTGGTTGAGTTTGTATTACCCTTAGTTGCTCTTCTCTAACCTTAAGGGCGAGTTCTTACTGCCCACTTGCCTTTATGTGCCCCGTGCCTACAAGGCAAAAGGTGCCAACGGACATGTGCTTATAATGCATATGAGGGTAACCTAGCCTCAAGGTAGTCTTTTTTTTTCTCCTAGAATACAAGATTGCATTGGAATAGTGAATATATTTCCCGTATCAGGTGCTATTTACAGGACCAGAGATATGTTTTAAAGTAACATTCTGTGAACACTCACCTACTGGGTGTTCTTCCACTGTGCAAGGGATTCTGTTGCTCAGTTCTCCTTGCAAATCTTCAATAAGACGGTAAATGATTTTGTGTAGTTTGATTTTTACTCCTTTTTTTGCAGCTGACTGCTGGATGACTTTGGTTACATTCACGTTAAAACCATATATAATACCTAACAAGCACAAATATAATCAATAAAACAGCACAAATACTGTATTTTAACCATTTATTTTGTCCTTCAAACAAATTAATTTATTTTCTTCTATGCAAATTAATTACTGGTCCCTGAGGAGAAATTTTTTGTAGTGAAACTAGTAAATTTTCAAATTTTATAAATTGTATTATATCTTGTTTAGTAAGGAAAATTTCTTTGGATTTTAAATCTATTAATCTATTAATTTATTAATTTAAGAAACACTATTTTAACTGTCTATACAGTACAAAGCAAGACACTAAATGAAGATTTTTTTTTTTGGTCTTTTTGAGATGGTTTTGCTATGCAGTTCAGGCTGGCCTTGAGCTCACTTTGTACTCCAGGCTGACCTTGAACTCACAACAATCCTCCTGCTTCAGCCTCCCAAGTGCTGGTATTATAAGCGTGCACCACCACATCCAGCTAAAATTTTACTTTTATAAGAGAAGAAAATAAAAAGTTATCAGGGCTGAAATAATCATTTTAACAATTCTATTATTCAGTTTAATTTTATTGCCTAGAATTTTTGTAGGCAATAAAAATTTGGATACCTAACCCACAGTTAGGTATCCAAATGGCCATAAAATGCTTAGAAATGGTGACTTATTCTGGCCAAGTTCAAAAGTCATCAAAAGAAACAAAAGACTTCCATTTTACCACAGAACAACTAACATACTTAACTACAAATACTTTGTGAGAGAAGCAAAAGCAAAATACACCTACCTTATGAGTGGGAAAAAAAAAATTTAAAAATAAGTAGAATTTGCCCAAATAGCTTAATCAAGAGAAAAATAATCACTTCAAAAGTTCATCATTATCCTTTAATACTTACCTACCTTACCTATCCGAGTGCTAGGCTAGTTAGTATCTAACACCTGAATTGAAGAGCATTACTGAAAACACCTCTTCAGTAGTGAAGGCGGTATCTAATTCTAATCAAGTCAGCTTATAAATTACCTCTTTTCTAAATGATTCATTAATCACCCATTAATGTTGGTGCTTTAGTCATGAATCCCTTTATTGTATATTCAAAGTTCATAAAGACAGTCCCTCCTGCCTTATAGGCATTTAAAGCTTCAAAGAATTTCTGATCTAAAAAATTAAGATTATAAAGTTACCAATTAACAAAAACAGCTGAAAGGTAAAAGATGAAAGAAAGCATTGCTTAAGCTCAGTATAGTGTTCAGAGGACTCAAAGTCTAAATTAATCAAAGATATAGAGAGAATCAACCTTTCTCCAATGGGAGAGTGGGAGACAGAGTGGTGATGAAGCTTGGAAAAAAAAAAAATCAAGAAACTACCAGACCTGAAGCCCGCAGGAACTGCACACCCCATTCAGCCTCAACGGCGAGTCGGGGCTGCACTGCAGCGGGAAGGGTGATTCTGGCGGGAATGTTCGGCCTAGGGGGGCCAAGCAACAAGACAAAAGCACAGGGTTCACAGTGCAATCTAGGGAACACCGTTCAACAAAAGGAACCAGAATCCTTACCATCAAATGCTTCAGCAAAGGTAATATCATTTTCACTAATATCACCTACTCCAAAATGTACCAATTCTAGTTTGCATTCATGTGAAGCATCGTAAGTCTCCAGTATGTCCAAAATGGCCTCAACAGAACCATCAACATCACCTAAGTAAAGCAGAAGTTTAAAACTGACAGTGTTAAATTAGGTAGTGACAAATACAAAAATGACAATGATCTATTTGAAGTTAAAATGTGCAGCTGGGTGTGGTGGCTTCTGCCTATAATCCCAGCACTTGGGAGGCTGAAGTAGGAGGACCACTACAAATTTCAGCCCAGCCTGAGCTCAAGGCCACCAAAACTACAGAACAAGACTATCTCAAAAATCAAACAAGAAAAAGTTAAAATATGCAGGACATTTACCACTAAAACCACTTTTATTAAGACTTAGCATTATAAATACAAAGTATATTAAAAAAATGTACATTTATACAAAATCAGCAAGAAATCTGTTTACTCTGGAAAATGCCCCTCAAAAATTATGAGAATACATGTACCAAAAGGAGCTGGGCTGGGCTGGGCATGGTGTTCATGTCCATAATCCCAGCTACTCCAGAGGCTGAGGCAGGAGGATTAAAAGCTCGAGGCCAGCCTGGGCAATTCAGCAAGACTCTGCTCAAAATAAAAACTAAAAAGGGATAGGTACATAGCTCAATGTCCAAGCATGTGCCTCGCACCAAAAACAAAACAAAACAAAACCCTTGTAAGATATTCAAAAGGTACCTTTAATAATTACAGGAAGTGTACTTGAAGCTCTTTGTACTTCTGCCTTTAGCCTCGAGGACCCTTGTTCTTTTCTTTCTAAGTACATCCTAAGTGATCTCTCCTTCCAAAGCAAGGTGCTGTACTTCTCAAGGAATTTCCGATGTGCTTCTTGGTGTTCCTTTCGCTTTTCTTCTATTATTTTCAGGTCATCTTTATTTTTCTCCTGTTCTTGTGCAAACCTCCTCCAGTCAGTGACCTCTCGAGCCCTTGCCTTCATGGGCAAGAAACCCATTATTTAATGAAATAGACAAAAATAGCTACTGTGCTAGAGGTTTTGTGTTTTCTTCCATTATGAAATAAGCTTAACTCACATAGAAACCAGTACATTTATAAGTTTCAAGAATCTTAATTTGGGAACTTTGTACATAATTGATTTGTTTTTTTGTATTCTTGAGGCAGGGTCTCACTATGCAGCTCAGGCCGGTCTTGAACTCACTTTGTAGCCTAGGCTGGCGTCGAACTTGCAATGATCCTCCTGCCTCAGCCTCCCAAGTGCTGGGATTACAGGCGTGTGCCACCACACCCAGCTGTATATAACTGAAATGATTTAACTTTAAAATTTTATCTCATATTTAAAAAAAATTCTGTAGTCAAATTCTAAAATGACGTAAGTGGCCACCTCGTGGCCACTTATAAACTAGAATTATTTATTAATAGTAACACACTTACTAGATGTAACACTAGAGATCGTATTTAAAAATCACATTATCTCTAAGATAGAGAAATCAAGTAGGATATACCTCAGATTCGACTTCAAGAATTTCATCTCCTGCAGAAGGAAGGTCTCTCCAGCCTATAATTCCCACTGGCATGCTGGGATAGGCCTCACTGACTGTTTTTCCATTTTCATCAAACAGTAGGCGCACTTTTGCCCAACTCTTCCCAGCAACCAGAACTGAGCCTTTTCTCAAAGTTCCTCTTTGAATTATAGCTGTCGTAACAGGGCTAAAAGAATATATTACTCTTAATGTCACAAGTAAGATATACAGTAATTATACTTCCTTAAGTAGAACAAAGATATGAGTTTTAAAATATATATAAACCTAGGTGTCCACAGGGTTAATTCTCTTCTCAATTTCTCAGGTTTGTTTGTTTCTTTCTTTCTTTTTTGAGACAAGGTCTTGCTATGCAGTTCAGGCTGACCTTGAGCTCATTTTGTAGCCCAGGCTGGCCTCCAACTCTTAACAATCCTCCTGCCTCAGCCTCCCAAGTGCACTGGGATTATAGGCATGTACCACCACGCCTGGCTAATTTCTCAGTTTTTGATACCATAAAATATTTTTGGTGGGAGTAAGAGTTAGTCTTTAATGAGTATACAATTTTAGGTCTGTAAAATGAAGAAACTCTAGAGACCTATGTATACCAATTTGAATATACTGCCTAATATCACTAAATTCTACACTTAAAAAGGTTAACATCAGCCAAACATGGTGGCGCACATCAATAAAACCAGCTACTTAATGAGATACCTTCTCAAGATAAACTTTTAAACTGTGCATGGTAGTGCATGCCTGTAGACATGACAAAAAAAGTTAATTAAAAAAAAAAAGTTAATTCAATTTACCTTTTTTTAATTGTCTTTTTGAGACAGGGTCTCGCTATACAGTTCAGGCTGGCCTTGAGCTCACTTTGTAGCCCAGGCTGGTCTCAGACTCGCAACGAGCCTCCTGCCTCAGCCTCCCGAGTGCTGGGATTGTAGGTATGCACCACCATGCCTGGCTAAAAAATAAACTTTTAAAGGGCTAGGGATGTAGTTCAGTGGTAGAGTGCTCTTAGTATGTATGAAATCCTGGGTTTAATTAGAAGTACTGAAGAAAAAAAAGGACAGAAGGCGGGAAAAGTACTCTTGCAAGGTTACGGTAAGGGACAGTAGAGTATTCAGACAAAACCCTAACTCACTTTCTATCGAACTCTCTAAGTCAGCTAAGTGACTGCTTGCAGTTGTTACTACAGTGTTCAAAGGAATGAGAAACCTCTCTTGCTAACAGGGAAATTTGAGAAAAGAACACCATTTCAAAAACCTTCTTATACATTACATTAATGGGTAAAGTCATAAACATTTTAGAAACTCTAAAATGTAACAATTAGTATTTCATTCCAATTGCTGTTAGTCTATGAGGTTTTAACAATTTAGTAAAGCCAATTGGAGAAATAATAAACTAAACTACTTATGCCATCTAAGTATGACAGGACATAGACAGTTGCTAAAGTCTAAATTTCATCTTTGTATTCTGTCTGCTAAAAATAAAACTTTCGTTCAAAACAAATGCTTTGAAAATATTGTTCATGAATTAACAACATGCAATAATAATATATGCAATAAAAATAACATTAATAAAAATAATGTTAATAACGTTATATAATCAAGTAACAAATATCATGGAAAAAATTATTAAAAAGAACAACTTTAGTACAGTCCTACCCTCTTCCTTTGTCTGTGAACGACTCTATTATTGTTCCTTCCACTGGACCACTGGGATCTGCTTTCAATTCCAACATTTCTGCAAGAGCAATTGTTGCTTCTGCTAAGGCCATCAGATTCTCACCCTTTAACAACAAAATCAATATATATTATCTGTAAATATAAATATACCAGAATCAGAAAGCCAAACCATCTCTGAAAGTTACATGTTGTTCTTTAAGCATTAACAGTATGAACTACCCCACTGAAAAAGAAGAAAAATATAAGAAAGGAAGGGAGCCGGGCGTGGTGGCACACACCTATAATCCCAGCACTCGGGAGGCTGAGGCAGGAGGACTGCCTTAAGTCTGAAGCCATCCTGCGTTACATAGTAAGTTTAAAACCAGCCTGAACTACATAGTAAAACTCTGTCTCAAAAGACCAAACAAAAAAAAAAAGGAAAGGAAGGGAGGGGAGAAGAGAAGGATCAGGGACAGATCCTAACCTAGGGACAGATATTTTAAGGAACTGTATTTTTTTTACTATGTTGGCCACTGATACTTATTAATACCGTTTCACAAGCGCATGATTTATTCATTCGTTTCCTCTTCCATGCACCTGTACAACTGTGTTTCTCTTCTCACTTTCCTGATGATTGTGTTTTTAGTACCGGGAACTGAACTCCAGACCTTGCGCTTGCCCGGCACGCTGTATCTCTGGCCCTCACTTTGCTGATGATGCTCCTAAACATTTCAACTTGTATTAATTGACTAAGGCTTCATGTCTGTTATTTGAGCTACTCAAGAATCTTGTAAAGGCCAGTGGTGGTAGCACACGCCTGTAATCCCAGTACTCAGGATGCTGAGGCAGGAGGATTGCTTCGAGTTCAAGATCAGTCTGGACTACAAAGTGAGACCCTGTCTAAAAAGAACAAATAGGGGCTCAGTGGAATAAGTGCTTGCCTGGCAAGCACAAGGTCCTGAGTTCAAGCCCTAGTACCGCAAAAAAAATAAATAAATAAATAAATAAATAAAAAGAACAAATAAACAAGACATAACAAAAAGAATATCGTAAAGCAAGTATCAAGCATATTTAGAATTATTAAATGAGGAGAAAAGTGCCTGGGCTCCAAGCCATGCTCTGTAACCACCTACCATGCACCCTTGAAAACCAGCTTCACTTCTGTGAATCTCAATTGCAAGTCCACGAAATAAAGAGGCTAGATTACAGTATTCTTTTACCTTTAATGATTTATGTTCACTAAGCTCCCTAGAGCTCCATGATCACAGCCCTGATGAACGGTGATGGTAGGAGCACTGATGGGCAAGGGATTTTCCATCCCCTGTGGCAGCTAAGACATTGCGCATAGTTTTTATAGGCAACTACAGAAAAGAAAAAAACTAAATACTTTGCGTTCTCAACCATTTTTTCTTTTTCTTTTTTTTTTTTTTGAGACAGGGTCTCAGTATGCAGTTCAGGCTGGCCTTTGTAGCCCAGGCTGGTCTGGAACTTGCAAAGATACTCCTGCCTCAGCCTCCTGAATGCTGGGATTACAAATATGTGCCACCACGCCTGGCTCACTCACTTATTAATATTTTAATTTTATAAAATGCTCAAAAAAGCAGAACTGGGGCTGACACAGTAGTGCATGCGTGTAACCCAGCCACTAGGGAGATCGAGCTGGGAGGACTGTAAATCCAAGCCCAGCCTGGGCAATAGAGCAAAATACTATCTCAAAAGAACAAAAAAAAGGGCAAGAAACAAACAAATGGGAAAGCAAAGCTGAGGCTGTTTCTTTGCATGAAGTAGTCTTCATATCCTCAAAAGAAGGCTTTATCTTGACAGCCGGGCGTGGGGGCGCACGCCTGTAATCCTAGCGCTTGGGAGGCTAAGGCAGGAGGATTGTCGCAAGTTTCAGACCAGCCTGGGCTACAAAGTGCACTCAAGGCCAGGCTGAACTGCATAGTGAGACCCTGTCTCAAAAAAAAAATAAATAAATAAAAAGACGAAGAAGACTTCATCTTCCCTGCCAGCCTCTCCCAGCTCTCTCTATTCTTTAGAATCATCTCTGGTATGCCGTAGCAGCTTTATATCTACCAATACATCCAATGGTATTCTAGAAAATGTGTTTTAATCGTAGTGTAGTAAATTTGCCATCTGTCTTTCAGAGAGCAGTTACCACTGAGACAGACTGAGAGGTAAAATAAATACCACTGAATGAATTCTGGAGGAAAAGAATAGTTTTACTAAGAAGAAAAGCATAATCTCTAAGCAAGTTGGAGGTAACAAGTTTAGGAAAATCAAAGGCACGGAAACACGTGCACTTCTGATCTCCAACCGCGCTTCACCTGTCTCAGGCAGCCCGTTACCCTGCTCCTGCACTGTGTACCATTTATCCCCTGTGGGCTGGGGGTATAGCTCAGCGGCACAAGCACCTGTCTAGCAAGCGCAAGGTCCTGAGTTTGATTCCCAGTACCAAAAACAAAACAAACCCCATGTATTCCCTTTGTTCTCAGTATCTCATAATTTAAAAAGCATTACGATTAGAATCAACTTCCCCTAGATGAGTTACACGACTCTAAACTGCTACATGACCTCTCTGGGCCTAATTCCTAATCAGCCACATGAGAAAAATACCAGCTTTGTCTGGTACTCAGAAGGTTTTTTCCCCAACAATATAAATTATGTATGTCAAACATGTGAGGACAGAAATTGCGTCTGAGCACATCTGCCCCGAGGAGCCCCGAGGAGCCCCGGGGAGCCCCTCGTACCGTAAGTGCAGAAACGAGCACCGCCTGGACGTCGCCCCCGTACTCTTCGCACACAACCTCGTAAGCCAGCAGCTCTTTTTTCACCTTTTCAGGATCAGCCTTCGCTTTGTCACATTTGTTTATTGCAACAACAATAGGAACTGAAAAAGACAAAGTCAAGCAGAGTGAAGATGAAAACACCTCGAGCTGCAGGTGCTCTCCATGAGAGAGCACCCCTCTCTGGCTTCTGTTCAGTGAGTGTATTCACGGAACAAAAGGCTTCAAACCCCTACTCAGATTCGTACACCACTCTGCTCTTTACATACAAGAAGGAATTCAGGCACAAAATATTAGCACTATAATTAGAAGGTGATTCTGAAGAAGAACAGATACCTGACATGATCATAACAGTATTCTGGGCAGAGGCCTATTCTTTGACCCGGAAGTGACATTGATAATACACTGATGATAATCTCCAGGAAAAAGAAATTGAAACAGGAGTCTAATTCAGCGCCACCAGGTCATCTGCTGGCAGCAGCGGCGGGGGGAGTGGGGTATATCCTTACTGCAATTTCCTTTTAGGGTTAACAGCACCTCTAGTCACACACCAGGCTCAGTGATCAACATAGTAGATAAATATATACTTACTCAATGAACCAAAAACTCTTATAATCTGTCATTACTAAATGTAGCCTCTGATCAGAAATATCACAAAATTCTAAAAGATAATTCTAGTTCAGTTTCACTAAACTCTACAATTTTCTAAGGTTCAATGAAACTGAAAAAGACCCAAAGATTTTTGAAGCTACAACCTAGAACTGTCAAAAAGCACATTCCATGTTGATGAGCTTGAACCCAACAAAGACCAAAAGAGCAGACACAGAATACATGATATAATGCATTTATCCTATCTCAACTAACCAATTAGTATAGGGTCCACGGTGAACTTATCTCTCTCTCCTTTTTCCCATGTGCTGCCCAGAACCATAAAGAGTGCAGTACAACACATAAAGGCAGCTTTGAAAAATTAGAAAGATGCTGGGCGTGGTGTTGCATGCCTGCAATCCCAGCACTCGGGAGGCTGAGGCAGGAGGATCCCTGTAAGTTTGAGATCAGCCTGGGCTAAAATTAGAAAGATGAGATCATACTATGAAGTGAAGTAAATTGGACAAGTGTAAGTATCACATTGTTTCTTTGGTGTAAGAAACTAAAGGGTGACTAAAGACTATAAAGTGTACAATAGGCACAGTGAACCAGTGAAATGGGAAGAAATGGTTCAAGAGAGGGGACTGGGGGGTGCAGGGGGGAGGGAAACAGGGAGAAAAGAAACGCTTAGGATAAAATGGAAACAGAACTTTGTAAGCAGGGAGGGGAAGAGGGTTTGAAGAGGTGGGAGGGGACTGGGGAAAAGACGGAAACAGGCTATATCATGTATATCAACTTCACCCCCGGGCTGGAGGTACAGCTCAGTGGGCTAAGTGCTTGCCGCTGAGCACTAAGGCCCTGAGTTCGATCCCCGGTCCCGGAAAACTTCACCCCTATGATGAATGTGATCGTTTTATATATGTGTGTGTATATATATATATAAAATCAAACAACAAAAATAAATCATTACAAAGAAAAATTAAAAAGGAAAAAAAGTAACACTGGAAGCTAGAAGATCCAGATTCAAACACATTACAAATCAGCGATGTAACAGTATGTAATTGGGGAGAGTTCTAGCTGCTAAAGTCTGGGTCCGTTTTCATTTTGTAACATGAGAGAACTGGACATGATAGTAACGGTCAACCCATTTTTTTTCCTTGCCAATCTGGGAGTAGGGGTGGGGTGGGGGAGGGATATGACATCCCATCAGGTACAATTCTTTGGTGGGGGGCTGGTGTAACATATCAAAATAAAAATAAATGTATGGAATACATGTGTGATACTTACTGTAATTTTTAAATGAAAAAATAAAGGAGAAGATGCCTAAGTGATTTTCCAAAAGTTTCAACTTTATACTTTTGACCAAATGACTTATTTAAATGAGAAAAGTTCGGCCGGCATGGTGGCGCATACCTGTAACCCCAGCACTTGAGAGTCTGAGGCAAGAGGACTGCCATGAATTCAGGGACAGTCTGTGCTACACAGTGAGCTCGAGGCCAGCCTGACTACATAGCAAGACCCTGTCTTGAAAATGTTTCAGTTTAGAGAAGAATTTCAGATAGATGAACAAGGAATAACAGTAAAGGAGTAACAGTATCACCAGTATGCAATTCCTGATGAATTTAGGTGATGGGAAAATAGGAGTTCCTTATTCTTTTCTTATTTTCCATGATTCAAAGGGTTTTTTTAAAGTCACAGGAGAAGAAAGAGTGTACTTGTCACTACAAGCCCCAAGTTGAATCCTGCTACCCTCCTGCTTTTAGTTACATGTCTGCAGGAAAACAATTTAACTATCTTTGTAGATTATCTATAAAACTGGTTTAACAATCTTGGGACTAGTGTGAAAACTGAACGAGCTACATGTAAATGTCTCCAAAACTGCAATTGTATGTGGTAAATCTTTAGAAAGATATTTTAAAAGCTATCGCTTTCCTGATATAGGTAAGTCAGCTGCACAATACCTTGAGCATCTCTGGCATGCTGAATAGATTCTACAGTTTGTTTCATCACCCCATCGTCTGCAGCTACAACCAACACGACAATGTCAGTGACCTGAGCACCTCTGGCTCGCATTGCTGAGAAGGCAGCATGTCCTGGAGTATCAAGAAAAGTTATCTTTTCCCCAGAAGGTAGCGAGACTGTGGAAACAAATCCAAGAACACCAAGGACTTAAATGTGTACTTTGTCAACATGAAGCAATATAAATGACATTATGAAACACAATCATTCTTTAAAATAACTATGTTGGCCAGGCATGGTGGCACACGCCTATAATCCCAGCATCAGGAGGCTGAGGTAGGAGGATCATTGCAAGTCTGAGACCAGCCTGGGCTTCAAAGTGAGCTCAAGACCAGCCTGAACTGCACAGTGAGACCTTGTTTCAAAAAGACAAAAAATAAAATAAAAAATACAATAACTGCATTACTGGTATCTTAATCAGAACAACCCAAATTGAAATTTATAATGAAAACTTATAAAATACCACTGAGAACTTCAGAGTTTTCTTTTCATACAATAATTTCCAGCTAAAATTCATCATGTTTCTAGAATATAGCTACTTTCATAAATGTACTTATCAATATTCAATCTGGAGAGAGAGAACAGATGACATCAAAAGCTGTATAGACGGTCATTCCCATAATTAGCAAACTGTAGCTGCAGCTGCCCAGAGGCACAGAAAAGCAATTCAGTATACAGTTAGTAGCTCAACATTTGAGTCTAACAAATGTAGATTTAAATTCCAGCCCTGCCACTTACTAGGTTCTCCAGGCAAGTCTCTGAACTTGAAGTCTTAGCCTCCTTGTCTGTAAGTGGGCATATCAACACCTACCTCATGATGTAAAGATGAAGCAAATAAGATGCTTAGTGAAGTGCTTGGTAAATGATAGCTACTATTTATTAACAGCAACATTACCACAACCTAGCATTGGATGTTGTATGACCTTAATTGAGAAATTTACGCTCATTAAACCAATTAAGAATGAACAATAACAAAAGTAGTGACATGATTTTTTTCTTCTTCTTCCTTTTTTTGTTGAGAGAGGGTCTTGCTCTGCAGTTCAGGCTGACCTTGAACTCACTATGTAGCTGACACTGGCCTTGAACTTGCGGAGTTTCTCCTGCCTCAGCCTCCCAAGTACTGGGATAGGTGTGCACTGCCATGCCCAGCCAATTTTCTTATAGAAAGTACAAAATGACTTTCAATCAATTGCTCTATATTTTATCAATTCAATGACTTTAAGCTTTGGCCTTCTCTTTTACTTTAAATTTATATATTTCATATCATGACATTTACTTTAAAAAAATAAGTGTGTGAGGGCGGGGGTCCCAGACACATTGTAAAGTAATTTATGTTCATACCAAGAAAGGCACCAATGTGCTGAGTGATGCCTCCAGCTTCCATTGCTGCCACTTGAGTTTTTCGAAGTTTGTCAAGTAACGTTGTCTTCCCATGATCAACATGGCCCATTATAGTAACAACCGGGGACCTTGGGATTAATAAAGCTGGATCTGCGGGTGGCCTGCAGTGAACAATACAGGAGTTTCAGTTCTTAAACATGAGAACCACGTTATCACTGGTGAATTAGTGCATAGTTATTTCTGTGACTACCTTAACAGCAAAACCCAAGGTTCAGGTTTGATTACATATGACCACTTTCCCTTCTCTACATACACTGACTAAAAGAGATGATGTAATGATTCCCTATCTAGGGTCTGTATCTTTTCTGCAATGGGAAAAACTGACGCAAATTTTAAAATTCAGAGTAAGATATACAGTAAGCATTTATGAAAAATAACCCTAGACTTTTACAATAGCCTGAATATACTTCCTATATATTCACTTTGAAGAAATTTGGTCTATACTCGCAAATCATTTTAACTAAAAAATAAATTGTAAGGTAGATTTTTCACACCGAGAAGTGTGACTTACATGCTGCGGCCCCTCCCTCCATCGCGGTCATTCCGAGTTACCTCCTCCCAGCGTCTCTGTTCTCCCTGACTTTGTCTTGTTTTAATTCGCGCCACTTCAGCTTCATTCCTGCTTTCTTTACCACCTCCTTAATGCAGGTTTCGTCTAGACGTGAATCTGCTTCTAGAGCATCTACGTCAGCAGCAGTGTTCAGTAACCCTTCGTACACGCAATCTGTTTGGAAGAAACAAAACATTTTAAAATCATGAATTAAATGCTTTAAAAAAATGACCTGTATCAACAAAAGTACATATAAATAGTACTCTCAATGGGCTATGTATATATAAGCTGTTTCTCTAGTGTTAACAAATCAAAGGAGCTGAGAAAATTTTTTTTAGTTTTTTAAAATATGATACAGCGCTTGCCTGACAAGGCTGAGGTCATGAGTTTGATTCCCAGTACCAAAAATATAAATAAATAAAATAAGATACACTACTGACTTTTCTGAATATGCAAAAATATTTGAACATTTATATACCTTCTGAATCAACTGAACCATTAACAAAGCATGAAGCTGTGTATGTATGTGTTTTGTGCTCTTTAGTTGAACACAGTCTTCTCTTTGTAACTCTGCAGCCTCGTATCATACAGATAATAAAGCTATGTA
The DNA here is from genome assembly GCA_004027595.1 of Dinomys branickii. Taxonomy (NCBI): domain Eukaryota; kingdom Metazoa; phylum Chordata; class Mammalia; order Rodentia; family Dinomyidae; genus Dinomys; species Dinomys branickii. Next base: position 7,442 of record PVLD010013806.1, on the reverse strand, counting down.
TTTAACAAACTCAGTTCTTACTACCTGGAATAGCTCTGTTGTACAGAACTGCAACAAATAATGACGAATAAATACTGCACCACGACTCTTAGGGGAAAAACAGGATTAAGTTTCTTTAAGACTCTAGTCACGACATTTCACCACCTGATCACCTCTTGTTTTATGTGTTTCTATCTGAAGACACTTCAAAAATATATATTGTTGAAGCGAGGCATGGTGGTACCACTAATTCCAGCATTTTGGGAGGCTGAGGCAGAAGACCACAAGTTTGAGCCCAGCCTGGGCAACTTAACAATGCAGGGAGACTGTACCTCAAAATAAGAATGTAGCTCCATGTGAATTCCCTGGGTCAATCCCCAGTACTACAAACAAAAACAAAAACAACAACAAAAAATTTGATTCACCAATATGGAACTCAAAGCTAACAGCACTGCCCCTGAAAAGCTTATCGTGTATCATAGATATTTTCTTACAAGACAGATCATAACTTCCTTTTGCTTAAGAACATGCAACAGCACTTCAGAACTATTACTCAGGGGCTATTTAAATAGCAAAATCAAAAACAAAAGCACAGAAGTTCAAAAAGCATGGTGCTCCACAAACTATTAAAAGGTTGCTTGAGCCACGCACGGTGGCACACAGCTTGTAATCCCTGCACCCCAGAGGCTGAGGCAGAATCGCAGCAAGTTCAAGGCCAACCTGGGGCTACATAGTAAGTTCAAGGCCAGCCTGCACTAAAAAGACCCTGTCTCAAAATACCCAAAAGAAAACGATGAAAGAAAAAAAGGCTGCCTATTCACAGTATGAGAGGTTAATCATGAGGCAGAATATCACCCTGTTCAGCCTCAGCTAGGAAAATACGCATGGAGCACCTCAAATTCTTCACCACTCCGAGCACACCCAAGAATACCTACGAAAGTTTCCCAGTAATGACTTTGGAGCTATAAACACATTTTATTGAGAAAGCAAATTTGTAAATACAGAATCCATGAAAAATGAAAAAAAATGTTTTTGGTATTACTAGGATTAAATCCAAGGCCTTCACATTGAGCTATATTCTCAGGCCTTATTTTAAATTTTTACTAATGAGACATGGTCTTGCTAAGTTGCCTACCCTGGGTTCTAACTTGTGATTCTCCTGCCTCAGCCTCCCCAAATGCTGGGATAAGACATGTGCCACCACACCTGGCTAATAATTGCCTGTACATATGTACACACACACACACACACACACACACACACACACACATACACACACACAGAGAAAAGTTGGCTTCTATGGTGGTGTGGTGGCACGTGCCTGTAACCTCAGTTACTTGGAAGACTTGAAGCACTTCAATTCAAAATATTGTATCAAGGGGCTGGGGATATAGCTCAGTGGAATAAGCGCTTGCCTAGCAAGCGCAGGGTCCTGAGTTCGATCCCCAGTACCGCAAAAAAAAAAAAAAATTGTATCAAGCTATTTTAACTGACTCAGGAGAAGAGAAAAATTGCATATTAATACTGCTAATATATATATAATAGTTACAAGTAGTTATCTTATAAAAACTATCTTTAATTCAAATATTATTTGAATCTTATATAAGCTTTAAAAGGTTATTATTTAAATCATAGCAAATAGGTAAGATATAGAGCACTGTTCCATTGAACTAAATTTGTATTTTAATTATTCAATTTGGTGACATTCAAAATTATTATTTGAGACAGGGTCTCACTGTGTAGCTCAGGCTGGCCTTGAGTTCACTATGCAGTCCGGGCTGGCCTCCACCGTGCAGCAGTGCGCAGCCCCCTCAGTGCTGGGGTTACAGGAGTGCGCCACTGCGCCTGGCCCCAGGGATTTCTCCTCAGCTCCTGCGTGGTGTGTGCACGCGTGCAGGTGTGTGCGCATGTGTGCGATATAATTCATTTTAACAAGAAAAGTACTGCAGTGTTTATGGAGAAAATGATTAACAGCTGTACCTGACTTAGGCATACATCTGTACTTATGATCCCATTTTTTCCTGCATCTATGTTTAAAAATAGGCAATAATAAAGTTTATAGAATCATGTCTCTTCTCCGTGGTATTTATAAAACTGTATCAGTGTAGCTTTTGGAAAAATTCTGAACGATGCAGCCATGTCCACTTATACTTCACATCTTCCAGTGACAAAATGACGACATAATCCAAGTGCAAAGCTGCACGAAGGCCACACAGTAAGCGAGCTTCCGGCTCTTCTTTTTTTTTTTTTTTGTATTTTTGAGAGAGGGTCGCTATGCACTTCAGGCTGGCCTTGAGCTCACTTTATAGCCCAGGCTGGTCTCGAACTCACAAGGATCCTCCTGCCTCAGCCTCCTGAGTGCTGGGGTTACAGGCGTGAGCCACCACGCCCGGCTAGGGTTACCATTTTTTATGCATGTATATTCTTACATAGAACAGAAAGTTAGCTGGGCATTGTGGTGGCACGCTTGTAATCCCAGCACTCAGCAAGAGGATCGTTGTGAGTTCAAGACCAGCCTGGGCTACAAAGTAAGCTCAAGACCAGCCTGAAGTGCACAGCGAGACCCTGTCTCAAAAAGACCAAAAAAAAAAAAAAAAAGTAACCCTTTCAGGCAGAAAACATTATATTTGGGCTCTGCTATAATTTACAAACGAATTCTTCAGCAATAATTTGGTCATTGAACAAGACAGCCTGCATAGGAAATATACTCTCTGGGTCCAAATCCTCACATTTACTAGACATTTGCTGTGATATCACAGGTAATTACTTAACATCCCTATGCTTTACTTTCTTGTCCTCTAAGCAGGGACACCTACTTCTGCGACACTATGCAAACTGTTAAAGTACACACATACAAGTGCTAGTACACTAACAGCTCAACATATACGAGGTACTGGCTGCTGATATAGCTCAGCAGTGCAGCACCTGCCTGGCAAGTACAAGGCCCTGAGTTCGATTCCCAGTACCCACTCGAAAAAGCAAATGAGTTATTACTTCTTTTTTAGTGAGTTTTGTCACTTTATTTTGCAGCAGAAATACACTATTTTTGATAACACTAAATTTTAATGTCAGTTTGTAAGAAAAACACAAATACTGTTCTAACAATCCTAAGTGCACAATAAACATCAGTGCCACAAACAAGAAATTAAAACATTATATTCTCCACTTATAAACAAGAACACTGTAAATAAACATTGGTGTTCTGGAATTTTTGTTTGTGGTGCGTTTTTGGTAAAGTCTCTGCTCACCTATGTCTTTTCCCATTGCTCTGGCCAATTCCTCAGCAGTCATTCCAAACCATACTTCTACTTCTTTTTTAGATTTTGTTGGAGATACCTGAGATTTCCATGGTCTTTTTTCCTATTAAACAGACAAACATATAAACAAGAAAGAAGAGAAAATTTTAGGGCCAACTTAAAGTTCTTCTGGAATATCTATTACAATCATGGACATTATTTCTACTAACACTCTCCTAAGTAGTTAAGCTTTAAAACTAAAATTCCTACATCCTTAATACACTGTTTTATACTTATCTCCAAGAAGTCAAATCTACCAACATTATTACTAAAAGGCCAACCAGAATTTCTTTTCCTCATAAAGATCTATTGCTTGGGGAACAACATTAAGGAATAATGATTCCATAAAAGACAAAATACCCAAAATGGATTTCTACGTGTGATTCCACATATTTTCACTGGACTGGGGATATAACTCAGCAGCACAAACACCTGCCTGACAAGCATGAAGTCCTGAATTCAATTCTCAGTACCAAAAAAAAAAAAACAAAGAAAGAAAGGTGTGTCAAATACTTTCATATCAGATCAAGTAACACAGTGTCAGAAATTTAGAACTACCTTCTTTGTTACAAGAAGCCTGTACTGAGATAGAGCGGCACCGAGGAACACCTCTGTCTGCCGGGGCCAGGCACGCGGCTGAACGGCCCATGCTGGGGAAGCAGACGCAAACCCGTGCTTCCGCTGCGCTAACACTCTCCTCTGAGCCTGGCTGTGCAGCTGCCTGTAAATCACGTGAAATCGTAGCAAGTTCTCCAGCTTCAGCAGCTTCTGCCTCATGTTTCTCCTAGTGAAAAAAAAAGATTTTAATAATAGTTTGGGTAGTAAGATAGTATTACTGTTGCTCAAGGTGCTATTACGATAGGCCGAAATACAACAAAGAAGGGAGCTGGGGATGCAGCTTAGCGGCACAACGCCCGCCTGGAAAATGTGAGGTCGTGGGTTTGATTCCTGATACCAAAAAAAATAAAAAAGAAAAGAAATTTTAAAACTTTATAAATGGCTCTTTTTCTTTCTCAAAATACCACCTAACTACATCACAGTTAGAGTGTACTTTCCAAAATACAAGTTTGTGGGAGGTTTCCTGTTGCTTCGTTTTTGTCTTGTTGAGACAGGTTCTCGCTATGCAGCTCAGGCTGGCCTTGGGCTCACTGTGTAGCCCCAGGCTGATGACAAACTTGCACTGATCCACCTGCCTCAGCCTCCCAAGGGCTGGGATTACAGGCGTGCACCACCACACCCAGCTCCAAAATCTGCCCAGGCAGACAGCTCAGTGGCGTAGTGTCTGCCCGGCAAGCACAAGGTCTTGAGTTTGATTCCCAGTACAAACAGTACAAATTTGAACTTACCTCCTCTCTGCTGAACACCCTCCAATGAGTGTCCATCACCCCAATCTAATGTATAATTTCATATCATGCTATAAAAGGGCTCATTATCTGGCCTCCTCTAACCTCTCACTTCTCTTTTTTTTTTTTTTTGGTTTTTTTGAAACAGGGTTTTGCTATATAGTTTAGGCTGCCACTCAACTAACTATATAGCCCAGGCTGGCCTCAAGCTTGCAGCGATCCTCCTGCCTCAGCCTCCTGAGTGCTGGGATTACAGGCGTGCGCCAGCACACTCTGCTTTTTGTACTCTTCTAGTCTCTCCACCACTACCTCCCAGGCGTTTGTTATCACCCCCATTCATCTGTCATCTCACCCCTGAACCTTCACACGGCCTTCCTCTGCTGGAACCGCAATTACCTCCTCACACTTCCCTGTGTCTACGCATTCCCCTTACAGTGAGCGCGAAGAGACAGGTAATCGGCGAGGCTTTTTGAATATCATTCCTGCAATAAAACAAGAGTTTATTTTAAAAAACTACCACAGCTGGGCGTGGTGGTGCACGCCTGTAATCCCAGCATTCACGAAGATGAGGCAGGAGGATCGTTGCCTTTATAACTTTTTCCATTGAAGAATATATTGTTGGGAGCACTGGGAGCTGGAAATTGGTCATATGTTTGACAGCAGGACAGAGCCAGGGTGACTCAAGCAGTCAAGCTACCTGAGTCTTGAGAAAACTACCGTGCCTGGGCAATTTCAGTCCGTAGTCGCTAGGCAACACTGCCCCTCAGGATACTAACTTTGCAAAAGTATAAACACTCCCACTGTTGTTCAGTCCTCCTGCCCATGACATGAGGCCACTCCTCGTGACCCCAGCTTTTGTCTCTTTATTTATTTATTTTTTTGGGACCAGGAATCAGACTCCTGACCTCAGGCTTGCCAAGCAGGCACGTACACCGCTGAGCTGTATATGCCGGCCCTCGTCTTTTCTAAATCCCCTTGGCGTTTTTTTCCTGGGGACCACAGAGTCACTGCAATGTATTGTGATTATTACTTTATATCATTAAATATCCAATATTACAAAAAAGTAATAAAAATTATGCAATATTTCAATGTGGTTACTTTATATAAAGCCACCTTACAATTCTAAACTTCTACATTGTTTCTTTCATAGCATTTTTTCTTTTTTTCATAGCATTTCTACAATCTACTTAAATTTTATATTTATACCAATGTATTTACATACATCACAAATATTCGTTATATAGTTATATCTTCTGCCGTAAGTTCTTTAAAATTATTCAGAAATAATCATAGTTATAAGATGTGACCAAATAAATTGAAGTTCTGGTCATGTGAGCTTTGCTATATAACAGGGCATCGAATAAAAAATTAGATGTTCAGCCAGGCTGGTGGCCCGAACCTGTAACCCCAGCACTCAGGAGGCTGAGGCAGGAGGATTGCTGTGAGTTTGAGACCAGCCTGAACTGCATAGTGAAACCCTGTCTCAAAAAGGCACACGCACAAATATTACATGTTATATTTCAACCAATCTTCTTAAAATGTATTTCATGGTCCTGACACAGTTAATATATTGAATAGTTTGTTTAAAAAGGAAAAGAAATGATAACTGGAAAGAGCACACACAGCATCATGGAGAAAGTACCTGACTCGGCAGCAAAAGACCCTTCGGTGAACACCTGCTGTGAGCCACACCATTAGTGTTATTATGTTGATTCATTGAGCAAGTCACTTTTTTTCTATGGGCCTCATTTTCCTGATCGCTGTAAAAGGAAATTAAGAGTGCTTAATGCCTATCCTTCCTTCTGTAAGGCCATACAAAGAAAATAAAATGAAGCCGGGCGTGGTGGCGCACGCCTGTAACCCTAGCACTTGGGAGGCTGAGGCAGGCAGATCACTGTGAGTTTGAGACCAGCCTGGGCTACAAGCTGAGCTCAAGGCCAGCCTGAACTGCACAGAGACCCTGTCGAAATAAAGAAAAGAAAAAAGAAAATGGCATACGTACTTAATCACCAGCTATTTTCAATTATATCAAGTGTTGTTTTGTTTTTGTCTTTTTGAGATAGGGAACTAAGAACCCAGAAGGATCACAAAGACTTCGCCGGCGTCATACCGGTAGCTAGTGGGTTCTAGTCGGGACTAGAGCCCAGGCTTTACAACTCCCAAGTGGGTGCAGTTTCCCCGCAAGGATCCTCCTTCCCAAGCAATCTGGAAGGAAAGAAAGCGAGACGCCGGACACGCGCGGCTGAGTCTGCGCGACGTGCAGGTGGAAGCCAGGGCCCCGCGGGGAAGAGCACTCGGGGCGGGCGCGAGGGCGCCGGAGCCGGGTCCACGGGGCGGGGCTCCCGCAGGGCTCCGGGCAGCGCGAGACTCGAGCCCGGGCGCTTCAGGCCGAGTAACACGCGCCGCGCGCGACCCTGGCGAGCAGCCCCACTCACTCGGCTCTGCTGAGGCCCCGGCGCTTCCCCTCTGACCGCGGCGGAGCACCTTCTGGATCCGGAACTGTCCCTCGGTCGGAACCGTCCCTCTGTCGGTCCAGCTCCCGAACGGTGCCCTTGAGGGCTTCCGGCCCCGGAAGCCGTACCTCCCTTATTGAATAGTTGTGGCCTCCAGGGCTGCTGTTGTGCCGGAAGTGTGGCGTTAGTGCAGCTTGCGACTTCCTCCCTGGTTCATCCTTGTTCAGGTCCTACTCGGCACAGAGCCTTTGTGCACCCCTGGGCGTCGGACGCGGAGCCTCGCCCGCCAGGCCAGCGCGCTGCTGCCCTGCGGCTACATCTCCAGGCCTGTCTCTACTTCTCTGGTTTTTTTTTTTTTTTTTTTTTTTTTT
>PVLD010013805.1:0-54592 GCA_004027595.1 Dinomys branickii | reverse complement strand
AGAAACTCTAAATCTATTGGAAGAGAAAGTAGGTAAAAATCTTGAAGACATAGGAGTAGGCATAGAGTTCATGAACAAAAATGAAACTGCAAGGGAAACACTTCAAAGAATCAATGACTGGGACCTCATCCTACTGAAAAGTTTTTGCACATCTAAAGAAATCACCAGCAAAGTAAAAAGAAAACCCACAAATTGGGAAAAAAATCCTAGCTGGCTGTCCCTCAGACAAAGGTCTTCTATCTAGAACATACAAAGAATTAAAAAACATATACCTGTCCAAATTCAAAGACCCAATCCAGAAATGGGCATCTGAGATGAATACACACTTCTCAGATAAAGAAATACAAATGGCAAATAAATATATAAGAAAATGTTCCACATCGTTAGTCATTCGAGAATTGCAAATAAAAACAACATCGAGATTTCATCTCACCCCAGTGACTGGCCAGTATGAAAAAGTCACCCAATAATAGATGCTGGCGAGGCTGTGGAGAAGTAGGGACTCTATTACACTGCTGGTGGGAATGCAGACTGGTACAACCACTGTGGAGAGCCGTTTGGAGATTTCTCAGCAAACTAGGTCTAGAGGTTCCATTCAAACCAGCTATTCCTCTTCTGGGCATCTTCCCAGAAGATCTGAAAACATCGTATCACTCTGATATATGTGCACCCATGTTTATAGCAGCGCAATTTGTAATAGCTAAAATGTGGAAGCAACCCAAGTGTCCATCCACAGAAGACTGGATTAAAAACTGTGGCATTTTTTTTCTTTTCTTTTTTTCTTTTTATTTAAAAAAATTAAAAGTACAAAAACATACGAACAAACAGACACCAATTAGCATAAAAAATAGTACAGTCACAACTAATCTACAGACAAGGTGACATGGTCTCAACAGTGGTTATTGCTTTATCCATTTATATCTTCGAAGTGTAAATATATGAACCCATATACAGACATACAAATTTAGTCAGACAATTAATCTTCTCAACAACAGAAAAAATACAAAAACCAAAAATCCAAAGACAAAAAACAAAACAGGCAAACAACAACAACAACAATAAAAAACCACCAATAGTTGCTGCTTTGCATATTGATATCTTCGTAGTGTGTGTTCAGGATAGTGGCATTTTTATATAATGGAATATTATTCAGCTATAAAGAAAGACAGTTTTGGGGACTTTGTAGGCAAGTGGTCAAAACTGGAGTCCATACTCATAAGTGAAATAAATCAGCGGTACATGTGCAGGCAACGTATTGTATCACTGGTGTAAGAACCTGAGGGTGGGAATATGAACTAAGAGACATGAAGGAAATCTGTTCTAAAACAAAGAACAGATGGGACGAGGGAAAGGAGAAAAGAAAGAGACAGAAATGTATGTATGTATATATGAATATACATGTATGCAGGAGGGCTAACATGGTTCTACTATTGTATTATATCACTTAATGCTAAGGAATAATTGATGACGGGTTATTTGATCAATCTTGTATGTCTGTATGTGTTATCCTGAACACACACTTCGAAGATATCAATATGCAAAGCAGCAACTATTTGTGGTTTTTTTTTTGTCTTTGGTTTTTTGTTTTTTGTGTTTTTCTGTTGTTGAGAGGATTAATTGTCTGACCAATTTTGCATGTCTGTATCTGTGTTCATATATATACAGTTCGAAGATATCAATAGGTAAAGCAACAACCACTGTTGAGTCCATGTCACCTTGTCTGTAGATCAGTTTTGATTGTACTATTTTTCATGCTAATTTGTGTCTGTGTGTTAATATGTTTTTGTGCTTTCATTAAAAAAAAAAAAAAAAAAGTGAGTCCAATATGAGCCGAACCCTGCACCCAGGTCATCAGTCCAGTCACCACTGGATGAGAAACTTGTGCTGGTTTCCTTGCCGTTGCTGGAAAGCACTGCAGGCACTGTGCCCCCTGTAGTTGGCAGCCAGCTGGGGCCCTAGGGCTGCAGTCTGTTTTTAATGGTAAAATCTTCAAAGTTGTGCTTAAAATATTTGCCTCATAAAATCCCTAATGGGAGCTGAACTTTAGGTCCAGAAGGAGCCTTCTAATAAGCAGCGCTGGCCTTTAGGGACACAGGATGATTCCTAGGACAGCACCATTTCTAGCATCTGCCCAGCCTGGTGCCCCTGGGAGCGTAGGCTCACAAGGAGGGTGGTGTGGAGGATGCGGCTCCGTGTGGTTTTTCTAAGCCAGCAACAGTGTGAAGTGACTCAGCAGTTTGTTGAGCAATTCAGAGAAAGGATGTTTTTCACACATTTAATTGATCCTGGAAGCAGATATGAGCAGAAAAGAAAGATGAGTAATTGTTGGCTTGGCTACTCGAGGACCAGCCTGGATCTGAGCTTTGATTCTGCATTTTCTCAGTGTCCAGGATTCAGTGAACCCATCTGATGAGAGGGAGACTAAGGTAGGCAGTTTGCTTTAAAACAAAATTAGAAAATAAAAACAGATCATTGATACCTGAATTCAGAAAAGACAAAATAAAGTGCAGAAAAATGAATATTCTCTGCAGCAGAGAATCCCTAACCTTACAGCACCACAGTAGACTCCCTTAAAAGCACAATTCCCTCCTATAGGATTTAACCTTAAAAAATGAAACTGATGGGCAAAGGAGACCCATAGATTTCTCCCTTTGCCTACTGGGATATGGATGCTGTGGAGCAGCCGGAAGGGAATGAGCACTGGCCGGGAAGGTAATTGGAGATAAGAAACCATCTTAACGGGGAACGGGGGGAAAGAGTTCCTGCTTGTTTGGGCAACAACAACCTCCCTCTGATGCATAAGCTGTGAAGGAGAATATCTGTTTCTCGTTTTTAAAAATGCTAAAAGAAAGCTTATGTTCAGAATTACAGCCCTCATTCCCTGAAGTTTTTTTAAAAAGTCAGTTTAATTCAGCCAGCCTTTGTGATCTAATCATTACTCAGAGCTGAAGGTGGATTTCCATTAAAGCAGCTCCATTGCTCCCATGCTGACCTGTGAATGCTCTTATTAGCTGCCTTATTAAGATCATATCCTGTCTCTGAAGGAAGAAAGGAAGATTATCTCCTTGCCTGACATGTCCTCATCAGAGTAATCTTTGTTCCAAAGAAAGGAAGAAGAAAAAAAAGAAAAGAAAAGGAAAAAGAGTTGGCTGTTAAATAGACATTTAAATTTAATGTCATCTAAAGAAGGGCCTTTATTATTCATAGGTAGTTAGCAGACCCTTAGTGACGTGTTCTCCCACGGCTAGCAAACCAAGCCAGAAACAAAGTACTGTCTGCTTAATCTAGCTTGTTTATGCCTGAGGATGGCAATTCCTGAGCTTTCACGAACCCCAGGATGAAAGAGGAATCCTTTCAGATAACCAGATACAGAATTACAGATGCACATTGCATATGGTACTGATGCCGAATATAGGGACATGCAAACGTGCACTTTTAAGTAAAACCAGCTGGAGGAGTGCAGTGACGTCAGGGGTGATTTTGACATGTGAGCGAATCCAGCGGGGAGAAGGTGGGTATAAAGCCACTGTGACTCCTGCCACCCACCTGTGCCACCTCTTCCTCAGATCCATCATGCAGGAAGATCACAAAAGACACTGCGCACAGTGGGGTCTGTCTGCTTGCATTTCCTGTTTTCAAAAGGGGTTGGAATAATACCAGCTGTCCCCCCAATAATAAACAACAGTCATTTGGTTTAGTCTCTACTATTCAATCTATTTGACCTTCTTGGTAGAAAACGCTAGACATCTGGGTCCTACTCTTCATCCCTGTTGGGGGGGGGCAGCCCTGTCCGCTGATCTCTGAGCTGTCTTTGTTCTAACTGATGCATAGTGCACATGTGTGTATGGGGGGAGTTAATTACTTAAAGTACATATACTGCATATATCTTATTGCTATGGTTAAACAGTCATTCACAATGGTATTAATTAGGCGTTGGAGAACCTTTAAGAGGTGTTCCTAAGCCCAGGCTACATAATGAGTTCAAGTCCAGCCTGAACTACATAGTGAGGCCCTGCCACAAAAAACAAACCAAACAATCCCACCCCAGAGATGGGACTGGTGGGAGGTTCTCAAGTCCCTAGGCTGTTCCTCCAAAGGAGACTATGGGAACCTAGGCTCTTCCTGTTTCTCCTCTTGCTGCCTCGTCACGGGAGCTCCTGCTTCAATATGCTCATGCTGGGATGTGCAGCCCACCTAGAAGCCCAAGCCAGCCAGGCTACCCCATCGTGGACTGAAATCTTTGGAACCAGGAGCCAAAGTGAAGCTCTCGTTACTTCATTATTAACCTGTGCCTGATATTTCATTATAGTGAGATGAAGCTAATACTTGTATTTTTACCAATTATATTTATAATGGAAATATTTAAGACCCTGGTCTTAATGAACTTAGAGCAGTAATAACATCACGGTGTGGCCTTCTTTTCCAAAGGGCGTTTGAGTCACTCCCCTTCTGCCCCATGAGGATTCCCTTCTTCCCTCTTCACGGAATGGGGGCTTCTCTCTGGGGTGCTATGGCACTTCCTTGGGACACCCTCTCCCAGGTGACTCTCAGGTCCTGTGAAGCGCTAGGCCTGGGCTGTGGCTTCATGCAGACAAGAGTGACTGACACAGTACATTTTCACTTTTACGCTGACTCGGGTCTGCCCCTCCTTTTCCTCCTGGTACAGCTCAGCTTGTCAGTTTTAATCCAGGAATGCCTTTGTGATTTAGGTCCCCACAACATTCACTATTACCTTTCCTGCTCTGCTTCTTGCTGTCAGTTGAGATAAATAACCTGTGTGTTTTGGCACTGGCAGTGGGGCTCCTGGTTGGAGAGAAAATGAACAAATCTGCCTGTCTTCCCTCTTCTCTCCAGCACCCAGCATGCAGTGCAGAATGGAAAAAGGTGACAGTGCCTCAGCTTGCCGCACACTTCCAGTCACTCATCTCTGGGTGACATAATTTAATTTAGTACCAGGAGGGGGGCTGCTGGGAGAACCGCCTGGTACCAAGCATTCTACCCAGAGGGCATTCACAGGTAGTTAGACAGTTGGATGGTCCTTTGGGTGGCAGCCACGAGTCCTGTGTGTGCCCTGCACATCCTTAGGGATGGCTTGTCCTGCATGTTTTCAAAACACCATACAGACATTGATGAGTGTCCGTTTAAGAGAAATAGCAAACCCTTACAGTATGATTTGGAAAATAAGAACCAGTTTAGTATTGGAAATAGACTAAGATTTGGACTTTACTCCCAGCTCACAGTATGTGAGACTAGGACTCCAGGAAAATAGCTGGCTTCACAAATAACCAGAAGGGAGCAAAAGGTAGCACTGGAGATACTCTGTAGATTTCTGTCACATCTCCATTTACTGCGATCTAGAGCATTGGCTCCTTCGGGTCTGACTCCGCAGGCTTCCATTACTCAGCATGAAAGGGCTCTGGTCTTTCCCTCCCTGTCTCCACGGATATTCAAGTAAGAAATCCACCACCCATTTCTGTGTCTGCACACAAAGATAAAAACACATCTGCTAATATACTTAAAAAAAAAAACCCCACAGCCCAGCCAGGAGAGATTCCACAAAAAAACTTTGGAGACCACCAAGACCAGGGAGAAATACGCCTTTTATTAGAAGTCTCATATATACAAGGAAAGCTGTTTCCCTCAGCTTTGAAGACTGTGAAAAACAGCCGCTAGCATCTAAGGTCGCGGCTCCCACTTTGGTGACAGCGTTTAACATCGCTGCACATTATTAACAAACAAAACCAGTATGCAGAAATGTGAAGGAGACACAGGTACATGTGGACACTTCACACATTTTCTAAAAAAGTGGACACAAAAATACAATGTGCCAGTAAAAAAAAAATAGGCATATCAACACAATACATATCTTTTTTCTTTTTTTGTTAATACATGGTACTCTGAGCTTGTATCTCAAGCTTTTGTTTCATATCAGGATTCACAGGCACTTTAGCAACCCAGCCATGTTTACAATACAGGACACTCAGACCAACAGGTGGAAAAGGGGGGCAAGCAGGGGCCTAGAGGCCCACACGTGCATTACAATATTGACCCCACAGCAGCTTTTGTCACCACTGCTTTGGGACACTAAAACGTTCTCTGTGTGCTGCGGAACGGCCCTTCCCTTGTCTTCGTTTCTGTTTTGCGGCAGAGTTCTTTAGCAACGCCGAATCACCAGGCAGGGGTACAGTGTGTGGAAGTGCTAGATGCTGTCAATTCCGACCAACCTCAGAACCCGTAGACAGGTCTGTTCTTACAGCCCACATGTGACTGATTCATGTGTCCCTCATCCCCTGCCCTTCTTGCCACAACAAAAAGGAGTTAAAAAAATAGTACTTGGAGTGCGCTCGCCCACAGCTCCGCCGGGGAGCGTTCCTTTCTCAGCTCCTTCTTTCCCTACGGGTGCATGCAGGGCCCAGAGGCCGGCCTGGTCCCCCACCCAGGTCACTCCCGTGTCCCCATTCCCTATGCAGATCTCTGCTGACTCAACACATGTCAGGAACATGACCAAACGTGTATTTATAAACATAGACTTGAATCATCACTTTATTGGTAAAGTTATAAGGCAGTTACAAAAGGACCGCAATGACCAAACAGTGTTGGAATATGGCTTAGTGTCTTTCACAGAATGACAGAGCATTCCTGTTACAAGGGGCTGAGAAAGAAAAGAGAAGTTCATCCTGCCTACGAATAAAGGGCCGTGCTGGGAAGTCCCAGGAAGTCCTGAGTTCTGGAGCACGTGGCCCACTTTCACCCACCAGAGACTGAGATGTTGCTCAGAGCTAAGAGACAGTGGATGGCAAAAAGGGACCACGGACCTCTCAGCTTCAGGTTAATGCATCACCCCAAGTGCAGTGGGCTGCGGGAACAAGGCCATGGCCATTCTACACGGGGGCCAGGGCCCCGGGACTCCAGAGATACAGCGTGTACAAACGCCTCAGAGGGATGATTGTCAGGGTGGAGACCCTCCCATGAACTGGACACTTGAGATGCAGTGGCAAAGACATTAAGGCCTTCTCCTTCTTTGCCCACATTGCGTAAAGGCACTGATACCAACAACAGAAATGTTCCATAGTACCATCGAGGTTTTCTTAGAAAAGCAACTCCCAAAATACAAGTCTTCATAGGAAAGTGTCCTTTATTGCATGACGTGAAGCGTCACTGTTCGTGCTCACGAGTAGAAAGGCCGCCCCTTCTCAGGTGTCTGCAGTCTGTTCAGTCTGGCCACCTGAGAGGGGGATGGGGGCACATCCTGCCGGAAGGGCCCCTTGGGTGGGGGGCAGTTGGGGTCCTGGACTTTCTTATATGAGTCATAGGTGCTGGGGCCCTCAGGTGGGGGCTGCTTCTTCATCTGCTGTTCTTTCCGCCGCTGCTCCTGACGCAGGAGCTCCTGGGTCTCCAGCATGACCCTGGCATTGAAGCCGTGCCCACCTAGGTAGCCGTTTCTGGAGCCCTGGTAGCTGGAGTAGCGGGGATTCTCCTTGGCACTCTGGAAGCCCTCGCCAGGGGGGTAGTTCTGCTCCCAGGAGTCCTGGGACACCGAGCTGGCATTCTTCCTGCTCTGCCTGGAAAGCAAAGGCCAAGGTCAGTGTGCGGGCTGGGAGGAGGGCAGGGGCTGAGACGGGACATGCACCTTCCTGTCTTGGCACACGGCCACACTCTTATCACACCTCCACCACCGTGCTGGAGAACTCATAGCAGCTGTCCTCAGAAGCTCACTGTCTCAGGCAATCCCACTGACCCTGACAGAGCAGAGAGAGAAGCAGGTGCAATGGCCACTCAGAAATGGGGCCCTGCTCCTGAGTCCTGTCTGTTCCACTGAGGGCAATAATCTCCCCTACACCTCAGACACACTGCCAGTATGGAGGTCTCTTAGATTCAGCAGCATCTTCTGCAGTAGTCATTGCTGCCTGCTTGCTTTAGAATGTTACAATTCAATTCTAAACAAGGAAAACAAATACTTTACACAGCTGTCACCATCGTGCCAGAAATGCTACCTAATATGGGTGCATGTAATGGATTGCAGTGTGAGTTTGGTTATGAAAGATTTACATCTAGACTCCTCTGTCATTAAAAATGCAGCAGGCAGTGCTTTCCAGCAAGTGGCCATCCCAGAGCACTCGCTCATCAGGAGTGGAAAGCCTGGGGTCTGCAGGGTAAGCAGTACTTCCTTGCATACTCGCTGTCACCAAGGGCAAGGACAACCTGTTTAGCTCACTAACTGCCATCCTGGGATAGGAACATAAATCACAGTCATCTAGGAATTTCAAATTCTTATCACTTCTGCAATAAAACTGCACATGATTTTCAAGAGACATTATTGTTTTGAAACAATCTTTAATTTACTATCAAGTCTCTAGATGCTTTTATGAATCTACAATAAGATAGGCTATGATAAAGTAAAACAATTTTGTGCCAGGAAGGAAGACATGCCCTAATTTTTTTCGCCTTGAAAATGGAAGAGGTAGAAGAGACAATTGAGTAATAAAGCAAAATATATTGCTCCATTTATCAATAAGAAAATCATTTGGCGACAGTATGCCTTGCCCAGCCTTTCACATCAATATACACAACACGGCTAGATGTTCACAAGGACTCCTGGCTCTGGGAGGAACGCCGGGTCTGGGAAGCCACCGGATTCCCACAGGAATGGAGCACTCTGCGCGTCCAACATTCTGAAGTGCCCGCAGTACGGTCTGGGGTGGAATCGGCCTGCTTTCCATGTGGCCCCAAATGCTGCTGAAGTCTTCAAAAGGGAACGTGAACTTTATACTCACTCCCCTTGGGGGTCTAACTGTGATTGAGGCAGCAGACAACTGAGTATTTATCTCACTCTCTTTTAGCTACGAGTCAGACCGCTGCATTATCGGCCTGAGCAAGAATCCTCGATTTGATGGAATAGTTTATTTGCCCAAAGCACTGGTTATCGCCACTGAAAAAGTCATAAATTAATCTGCCCAGAGACATGAGTGATGCAAAGTGTCAGCACGAGACCAGGGATTTGACATTAATCATGAAACTTTAATTAAAACAATGAACTTGCTACTGATATCACAGAAACAAGGGGGTGGATTCCTTTATTAGTTAGTTATCAATTTAAAAATAATGAGAAATTGGCTGCAGGAATTTTACTCTTTTTTATCCTCGGTCTATTGAGACCCACAAGCCCTCTTCCTCCCAAGTCCATGTGGCCTGCACCATCATGGTACAGTGGTTATGCACTGTGAGCTGAATTCTGGATCATCCTGGAAGACAGTCTATATTTAAATACACTGAGAATTCACTAAGGTTTGTTAGGGATGGAAATATGACGATGTGGAAGAATTTCTTGTATTTAAAATTTTCTTCAAATTAATCAATGTCGAGAGAAGGAAGCAGGCTGCCCTGAGGTTTGAAGTAAGGTCTGATGCAACCACACAGACACCCCCCCCCCCACCTCCCTGCTGAAGAAGCTACAGGTATCAACGAGCTCTTGATTATGGAAAAGACGAGACATAAGCCAGTTGTAGAGACCAAGAAGAGAAAGCAGACGTGAAGAATTTCCTACACTGGGAACCTGGTCACCGGGGCCCAGGGGGAGAGGGGCTTGGGAACAGACGGACACGGCCCAGCTCTGAAACTGCCGCTTGACAGCTGTGTGACCCTGAGGAAGTTACGCAGGCTGTGAAATGAATGTAGTGTCTGACCTTACAAGGCTGTGATGAAAACTCAAGGCAATATAGCATATAAAACACTTAGAAAAGTGCCCAGGACATTTGAGCTGACAGATGAATAGGTACTGGAGGAGCAGTTTCAAGACCAAAGCTTTGCCTGCGAAGGTCAGGCTCTGGGGTGGGGATGAGGGGCGTCTTTCGTACCCAAGTAAACTAAGGAAAACAGTGAACTTTCCCTTCCTCGTCCGAAGCGCTGGATGGAGATCATGGAGCTGAGGTGGCACCAGGGAGTAACAAGCCTACAGGCAGGCAGGCTGACCTCACACACACTGCTGTGAAGATGAGGAAAGGCTTGTCCCTGGAGACCCATCTTCTGCCCACTTTCCCAGGGTACCTCTGCCAAAGGCCAGGAAGCATCAGTTTGCTTTCCCTGGATTTCTACAACACACACTGAGGCTGCTTGGTCCTGCAGTGAGCCCACTGGAGATTTCTGAATCTGCTCGGCACACATGCCCGGGCTTGGAAATCAACCCATCTGATGATTACAACTCCCTTCAAAAAGGCCTGCAGGCCTTTAACAGAAGATCCTAGACCTCAGTGCAGGGCTCTGGTCCTGAGGTGTGGTGCAGAGAAGGATGCAGACCAAGGCTGAAGGCTGACAAGCGAGTTGAGACGTAACCCCAGGCCCGGTGCGGAGACCAGGCCATGGGCAGAGACACAGCTAGAGAGAGGCACGCAAAGCAGGAAGCTAAAGGACGGGCACACACAGGCAAGGCAGAGAAAACGGAGGAGGAAATGAAAACATCAAAAATTGCTTATCGAGGATCTGAAGTCCTTGCAAGAGTAACTGCCTCCGCTCACTTTCAGAGCTGCCTTTGGGTACTGGGGAAAGGAACTCATTTAGGAGTAAACATGCAAACATCTTGTCTGACCGAGAATGAGTGTGGGGCCACTAGGGTACCCTCCTTCCCAAACTAGTGCTTCCACCTGGTGAGTTTTTCTCACTGGCATTTCAAAATGTGACTCGCATTCTGCCTGTGGATCTCCTTCATTATGGTTCCAGTTCACAGACTTGCCCAGCTTATACACTTATCTCTAATTCGAACCACCTTATCTAATACAACTGATACAAAGCCTCAAACATTTGTTTCATTTTATGCTGCGCTTTGTAAACGAGTGTATGTGTGCATGCGCAGGCGTGCCTGTGTGTGAAATCTTTTTGGTTTTAAATGCCACACTGGCCTGTTTAGACAAAACTCGGCTAATTGTCAACATCTGAAACGCAGAGGTCAGGCATCTCTGAAGAACAGCACATTGCCAGAAACTTGGAACTGACTCTGGCTGCACAGGGTGCCATGAGGCCCCCTGACGGCCAGGTTGAGCCCATCCCTTCCCTCACACTGCGCAAGCACAACCTGGTGTAAGCAGTGCTGGCTGCTGTGGGGGAACGGAGCCAAGCTGGGCCGGGCTCTCCAGTCCTGACTTCCGTGCGGTAAGGACCGAGATCTGCACTGAGAACTTACTCTTTGAAAGAAGAGGAGAATGTGATGTGGGAGGTCGCTGGCTGTTCTTGCTGAAACTTATGTAACTCTTTATTCTGGGATGTCTGCTTTTCTCTTATCTAAATGAATTCAAATGCCTAAAAATAGAGAGCTACAATTATCCTGGAGGGAAAGTCGTTTTTTTCGCTGGGAAGCCCTTAACAAATGACAATAGTACTGGCAGTAGCATCAGCAACTTTCTGCTTGTGGACAATGCTACAGGTGCTTCAGAGGGCAGGAGAGGGAGGGAGGGGCAGATGGAGAGGGATGTCTAGGAGAAAAGGAGGTGTTAGCAGGGAAGAGGGGCACAGTGGGGTAACTGGATGATACCCACTAACTGAAATATTAGCTATATTTCAACATAGCTAATAAGGAGGGTTTGAATGTTCCAAACACAAAGAAATCATGTGTCTGAGGTAACAGGTATATCAAATACTTTGATCTGATCATTGCACCTCATATCCATGTATTAAATATCACCTTGTACCCCTTAAGTATGATACAGTTATTATGTATCAATTTTTAAAATATTATCAGTATTTTTAAAAAACAGGTGAAGAAGGGGAGGAGACTAGGGCGAAAGGCTCGGTTTGCAATGTACGAGCTACTTCGGACAGCGACCAAAGCTTGGGAAATCCCCTGCCTGCATCTTCCTCTCCCCAGAGCAGGGAGCCCAGTGTCTTTCTCTTCCCTGTTTGCCTACCTGCCAGGCTTGCCCCACCACCTTCTCTCCTACCTTCTTTCCTCTGCCTTCTGCATTTCCCTTCATTGCTCATCAAATAATCTTAAACACAAGGAAACATATGAAGCCAAGAACTTGCCAATAAAACCAAGAGGGCTCTTGTGACTCCCTTCAGAGGAGCCATGCATTGCTGTGGCCACCCTGTGGTTGGGGAGTCCAGGCCACCCCAGTCTCTCAGTCAAGCTCACCTTTCTGAAGGGACCCACGTCAAGCAGCCTGGGCATCTACCATTTCAGCCTTTGGGTTGAGTCATACAGTGGCTTCCTTGCAAACTCTAAGACAGTGGTAGACAACCTATGACATGCATGCTGCGGCAGGCATGCAGAGCCTTCTCTGTCCACATGCAAGCCAAGTCGTTCCCACAGACAAACATTCCAACTTAACTGCAGCGTTGGTACTTTGTAATTAAAGAAGTGGGTTTTGGGTTGCAGTTTTGGAACCTGGTGAAAGTTGACCATCACAGCTCTAGGAGCAGTAGAGCACCCAGGGGAACTTTTTACCTGAAAATACCTGAAGTTGGGAACAAAAGCCCTTAGTAGCAATGAGCCTTCTAAAATAATGATTTAAGGAATAGGCAGCTGTGGGTTTGAGTTCTGGCTAAAGGACTTGCTGGGTGACCTCATAGGAAGATACTTCATTTCTCTGAGCTGTTTCTCTGCAAACAACATGGCAGCTAAGGACTTGTTCAGAACTAACCTTCAATGACTCCCATCTAGAGTGGGCTACAGAAATGCTAATGGGTAACCCTCCTATTCAAAGGCAAGAGATGCAACCTTATGAGTTAAAAATGAACAACCAAATGAACAAATTGTCACACTGGGTAGCAGTTGTCCTGGTGATGTTTATTCACATCTCTGGTTATGTTCTCTCAGTTGACCTCTGCCAGTGTGATGCCCCTTCTGATTGTCATAGTGATGATCTAACATTTGAAGGGATTCACCTTTCTGAGAAATTGAATTGGGATCACTTTTACATGGGTCATTCAAGTATATACAGACAAGCATCTCCCTCCCCCAGAAACTGTTCCCTTCAAGTGCAAGAGTCTACTTGACATCATTATGGCAAGTGGATCTTATGACATTCAAAATGTCATGGTCACCTGGTTTTGAAATAGGACAAGCGGTATCTGGAGTAATTCTGACTACAGGGGAGACCTGTTTGGGGAAGTCTGCAAAGCTGAATGTTTTCCCACATCTGCTTTTCACTATGTGTTGCCTGGAAGAAACACATGGGCAGGAGGCTGGCTATCAGCTTAGTGTTTGGAGCCCAGGCCAATGGGAGGCTTCTGGTCCTCTGACAGTACCCACCTGAGCAGTGGTGCCTCCCCGAGGATGCCCACCAGACAAACCTGCTCTGCCCGGCTGTCAGCTAATACACTGACACCTTGGGACCTTCTGATGTTCCACATGAGCCAGCACATGACTGGCAGGACAGTGACAGTATGGCATCACTGACCCCACAAAGGCATCTCTCTTTTCACAGAGCTCTAGATGAACAAAGCGTCATCCATCTTAGTCCCCTCAGGGGTACAACAAAAGAACAATGTTCTCCCCATTTCTCAGATAAGCAAAGGTTTTTCCATGGCCACATAGAAACCAGAACCTATACCAGAAGACAGATCTGACCCTAAGCCTAGTGTTCATATCACATCGCTCCACTCTGGGTAAGGGAGCAGTGGGTAGAGACCCTGGCATCCCAGGAAGCACCTGTCTTTCCAGTCTTCCTGTACAGAAAATATGTCCTCTGCCAGCTAAGCAGCCTCTGTCAGGGTCGAGTGCAAGCTGGAAAAGCCGGTACCATTGCGAAGGAGCCGTTCCCCAGGCCCAGGGCGGGGGTCACCTACCGAGGCAGAGAGCTGTACTGGCGCTGGGCCTGCTGGGAGCTCTCGCGCTCCTCCTGCCGCTGCCTCTGGACCTGCACCTCCACGGACACTGAGTGCCTTCCGCTCTGCGCTGCTGGCCGGGAGCCGGGCTGTGGGAGAGATGTCCAGCTGGTTAGCATCGCAGGGCTTTGCGATATGCCATTGGTCAGCTTGATCCAAGTGAGCCGCATAGGTACAGTACCTAGATCTTCTCTGTGCCCCGCAAGTGCTCCACCACCCAGCTACTTCCCCAGCCCATTTTGCATTCTTTTAAGTTGATTTAGAAGCATTTTGCAAATTCTGTGAAATTTGCTCCTAACAAGTGGAATTTCTTAGAGAAAACAGACATCATTGCTCTTTTGAGCCCCAGAGACACTCAATTGTGACTGAGGTTTGGCATGCAGTTTAAACTGCAGAGGTCACGCTTATAATCTTAATGAGGTCTCAGTAATATGGACAAGAAATAGCAGTTTGTATCCTTCATGTACACAGCAGATACAAGGAGAGCAAGTCTGCAGGGAATGTCAGAAGCAGGTAAAGCCAATACATACCCACATACAACATACGTACATACATGCATGCATGTATCATTTGCTACAGTAATGGACAAAAGTGAAAAATCCACAGGTCCATACTTGAAAGTTGTTTATGCTGGTGAATCTCTGGAGTAGTCACATACAATCAAGCCACATAATACAGTATTTCTGATTCTTCTTTTTTCTTAGGATAATTAAATGTTGAAATTTAACCAAGGTTAGTTTAAACCAGAGGCTGTCAGCAAGGGACAGGTCTCCTGCAGTGCAAGGACAGCAGTGAGATGGGAAACAGAAACTCCCAAAGAATGGACCCACAAGCACACAGCTATTTGCACTGGTGCCCAGGGGCGGAGGGGAATTGTCCCTAGTGATCAAGAAATAGCATCATACCTAGGTTGACCATAGCCTAGAAAGAACTGTTAAATCCTTCTGGCCCCTTCAGCCAGGGACATCACTGGCGGCTTGGGGGTTCCCACCAGAATTGGGTCTCTGAACGTGTACAGCACAGGGTGCTGTGCGGACCAGGGTCCTGCGCTGCTTCTACTCCCAGCCCCATGTCAGCTTATGTGCTAAACTGGGCCTTTTGAAATGTTTCTGCTCAACACAAACAATGATGCCTCTAAGGTCACATAACATGCAGCAGTGGTGTGTCACTGCACTGGTGGCAGCTGCTCCCCAGACATCCTTTTAGACACCCAGTAACCTGTGTCCGCCCTTTGTGTTGAACGACGTGGTGCAGCACACATATTCCATGTGAAGAATGTCTCTTAAAACCCTGTCACTGATTTTCCCCCAGGGCCGAAAGCCAGCAGCAGACTCGGACTTGCTTATCATCTCCGTGAGTCTCAGAGCTCCTTTGGAGGGGGACAGACAATGTAGGCCCTCGCTACCTAAAGAGTGGCGGCTGCCGTTGGCTTTTGTCTGCACAGAGATCCACAGCACCATTCTCTTTCTGCCAGACCAGCACTCTCTTATCTGTTGGTAAGCACTAATGAGGCAATACCCAGGACAAGAATTTCCAAGCATATGGCCATAGTCCGTGAGCATATTAAAAATATCCTGATACAAAAATAATGTGTGAAGAGATTAGGCTTTACAATCCCCCAGTCTCTCCTAGGAAATGTTTATAACCACACTCACTGGGACAAATGTGTGTTCAGAGACTCACTCCAGAACACCATTCAAATAACACATCCGGGTGCCTTGAGGAAAGAAAACACTTCCCTGAGTTTTTGCTTATGCAAACAAAGCATCAAGCAATTAGTCATCAACTCCATAAAAGGAAACAGACATTTCTCCCATCATGGGATATGAGCCTGGCCAAACAGGCCGCCAACCTGCTGTGTGGCTTGTGATGAGCGAGGGGAGCCTGAGAATAACCACAGAACAGAGCAAATACAAAACAAGGTAATACTACAGGATTTCCACCCGCCCTCTCCAAAAACCACATTTTCCTTTCCTCTCCCCTCGGCATCAGCCATCTCCACGTGTCAGGCAGTCTTGAAGGATCTGGCACTCTGTGGCAGGGTTCAGTAACCAGCTTTTTAAGCACATGTTGTTCGGTGACACACTGCTTGTGGAGATGTGAGAAGAAAATGCAAGGTCTTTGGAAATTTCAGGTGTATTTTTTAGTTGTTTCTCACAACAGCTTGAAAATCTGACAGAAAAGAAGTTGAAGAGTTGTTTTGTTTGTTTGTTTCCTCACACACTGTTCTGCTCAAAGTTTATCAGCTGTAGGCAATCAATTTGTGTCTTTATGAGCTCCAGGCATGAAATTATCAGGCTACAGGGCCGTAAACGTACAGAAGTCAGTGAGTTCGGTGTCAGAAAACTGACATGTCTCATACGCTCATGCTAGCCATGATGAAAAGCAAACGTCAGCCTCCCCATTACATTTTACTCTGTGTCTCTTTCTCCAAAGAGCACGAAAAAGGCAGGTCAGTGGCCAGAACCACTTTTATCTTTGGGAAGAAACTCTAGTGGACCATAATATATTAAAGAAAATCATACCCATGACCAGTCCATAGCAACAACTCAGAAAGTTCATTTTTAGCAAGTTTTACACTTGGGTTGAATAATAAGTAACCTCTCTCTTTCATAATTTCAATAAAGATTACATAAATATGTAAATAATGGGGCCAGTTTTATAATCAACAGTCCTGCCTTTTAAACTAAGGTGTTCGTTCCTGGGACAGAAACAGAATGATGCATCTAAGTTCAAAATCACAAAAAAAGAGGAGAAAGTTTGAAACTTCCGAAGAAGTGCAGGTTTCACATAAAGTATCATGACCACCTAGGATGGCAAGTCAGAACTATACAGGGAAATACACAGGGGGGCACAACTGAGATGATTCTGGGATTCTCAGACAATGAGATGAAGCTCCATTTTAATAGTAGTGTTTACAAATAACTGGGCCTTGTTTGTGATGAAATTAGTTACAAGAAATGACCTTTTAAGTAAAAAAACAGCCCAAGACACCAAGGCCAGAGTAACAATAGAAGCCATAAGATAGAAACAAACACGTGATTACTAGAGTACACGGACTCTTTTTGTAGCTTATGCTTAAAAGCACAAGTAAAAAAAATATACGTTGCTTTTGTAAATGAGCTGCAAAGTGCTTGACTTTATCATGATTATAAAGACGCTATTTAAAAGTTGAGAAAGCTATACACTTTTGGTACCACTTAGTAGAAAGCAAAATACAAGAAATAGCTTCCATACAGTAATTCACTGAATTAGGTCATTTCTCTTAATTAAAACCATCCTCTTTTTTTTTTCAAAAATAGAAAGAGAAAATAGAAAAACTAAAAATACAAATGAAATCATTACAGTTAGTGGACTACTGAATAAAAATATACATAGTACAAAATTATAGTGCTATTTAAAACTAGGAAATACTGTAAGGCTTCTATTACTACAATCTTACTATAAAAGTATGTTGTCATAATAAAACCATTACTGGGATATTAACATTTACATAAAATATCCAATAACTTAAAAACACACAATCAGTTTTCTTCTTTTAGATAAGACAGGTTGTAAGCACAAGTATGCACATACATATATATACACATGTAAGTCTGCCTGTAAATGATAATTTTGGACAGGTTTTCTACCTAAATTAAGAATCATAAAAATCTTCAAATTTTCACATATGTCCAAGAGCATACACAGAAAACAAAACAAAAAATGCAAAAAGTTTCTGTGTTTTGGATGGAATCTATGCTGAAGATGATGGTAATGATGTTAGCGATGCAAATAACAAAAGCAATATGTTACTTTAGGGTTTGCCGTCCTGGTTTTAGCAGTTCAAATGAAAGCCTGATATGGAATGCCACACTGAGAAAAATGACAACTTACAGGTTCGGTAGATGGTAGAAATAAGTTTTATGCCACTTAATCATGTAAAGAGTGCAAACTGTTCTGCTAAAAAGTGGTCATTGCAAATACTGGTAATTATTTTCCCCTCCCTGCCTCCCTCCTTCCCTCCTCTTCCTTTCCCCCTCTTTTCCTTCCTTCTTCCCCACCCCTCATCCAGTTTGGGACTGAACCCAGGGCCTTTGCACTGAGCTATACATCCCAATCCCTTTTTTCATTTTTTATTTTGTGATAGGGTCTCACTGATTTACGTGTTCTCTATTTTTATTTTATTTTAAGAATAAAGGAAGAAAACATCATCCATTTATAAAATGGATAAGAAAAATAAGAACAATATAAACAATACAGAGCTAGAGACAAAGTAATAGGAAATTAACAATGGTTGTTGTATTACTATTGGTATCTTTAAAGCGGTTTCTCAGGAAAACAAATAGAGACACGCAATAATGATCAAACAAGTAATCATTAACTGTTCCTTTCAGTAAAGCAATAGAAGATAGTAGTACAACTGTTAGCTATCCTGTATATACACACATACATGATTTCCCCTTCTTTCCCTTCTCCTTTCCCACACCCCAGTTGCCCCTTCCTTTTGAGCATTTTCCTTTCATTTCACAATGTCTATCATACCTCCTAGTTTTTATTTACTCTTTCAGGTTCTTACACTAGTGAGACAATATGTTGCCTACACATGCAGGTCTGATTTATTTCACTTATGAGTATGGTCTCTAGTTGTGACTATTTACCTATAAAAGCCTCGAGTTTATCTTTCTTTATAGCTAAATACTCCATTATATAAAAGTACGAAAATTTTTTTATCCAATCCTCAGTGGATGGACATTTGGGTTGCTTCCACAATTTAGCAATTACAAATTGTGCTGCTATGAACATGGGTGCACATATATTGCTGTGATATGATGTTTTCAGATCTTCTGGGAAAATACCCAGAAGGGAAATAGCTGGGTTGAATGGGATCATCTCTAGACCTAGTCTGCTGAGGAATCTCCAAACCGATTTCCACAGTGGTTTCACCACTCTGCATTCCCACCAGCAGTGGAGAAGAGTTCCTGTTTCTCCCCAGCCTCACCAGCATTTGTTATTGGTTGATTTCTTAATGCTAGCCATTCTTACTGGGGTGAGATGAAATCTCAGTGTTGTTTTAATTTGCATTTCTCGAATGATTAAGGATGTTGAACATTTTTTCATGTATTTATTTGCCATTTGTATTTCTTTGTCTGAGAAGTGTGTATTCATCTCAAATGCCCATTTTTGGATTGGGTCTTTCAATTTGGAGGGGCTGATGTTTTTTAATTCTTTGTATATTCTAGATAGATGACCTTTGTCTGAAGGACAGTCAGCTAAAATTTTTTCCCAATTTGTGGGCTTTCTTTTACTCTGCTGGTGATTTCTTTAGATGTGCAGAAACTTTTCAGCAGGATGAGATCCCATTTGTTGACTCTTTGAAGTATTTCACAGGCAGTTTGGTTTTTGCTCATGAACTCTCTGCCTACCCCTGTGTCTTCAAGGTTTTTACCTACTTTCTCTTCCAATAGATTTAGGGTTTCTGTCTTAGTACTGAGATCTGTGATCCATTTTGACTTGAGTTTGGTGCATGGTGATAGACTTGGGTCTATTTTCAGTCTTTGGCTGGTGCTCACTGATTTACTAAGTTGCCTAGGCTGTTCCTGAACTTGCCATCCTTCTGCTTGAGCATGCCAGAGTCCTAGGATAACAAGCATGAACCACCATGCCTGGCAACAATTATTTTCTGTGGTCACTTACAACTTTTAATCAAACCACAGTTAACTTGTGTCTGTCCTGGCTTCTCAGTCCTCTACCTCATCACATTAACTGTGACCTCTTTGCAGTTCTGAATGGCTAAAAGCTTCACTTCTACTAAGGACCTCAGGAATGGCCAAAAAAAATCTGCAGAACTATTTCCCTCATAAAAGATTTTTATAAATCCATGATCTGGTCTTAAGCAGTCTTGCCTTCTCATTTTTCCCACCAGTGCTTGGATCAATTTTATTCTTCCACCTCTAGCAACAGGTGTGCTGAGCGTGAAGGGTTGTTGTTCTGCAAAACCAGCCAGATGCAGCTGGAGGTTTGGCCTGGGGGACAGGGAGGTTTGGTCACAGGATTAAGAAACGGCCGACTGTGTAGCAGGGCAGAGGCTGACTGCGTGGGTGGGGAGTGCCTTTGCCTTTGCTGTGCGGAGGGCTCTCTCGAGGTCTGCTTCTGAGGGAGGGGACTTCCGCCCAGCTTGAGCTGGGGCTGCAGAGAGGCTCTCTATAAAGGGAGAATTTTTTAGCCTAGGCATGGAAGCTGTCATGAAGAAACGACAGCAGATATATTTCAAGTCTTAAAAAGGATGAAAGCAGAAAGGCCACAGTTTTCTCAGATTCCCCAGGCACATGGATGGCAGTGTGGGGCTGCAGAGTGGCTCACCAATTAGACAGGCAAAAGCCTAAAAGGGTAAGGAGGAGATGACAAGAAAATGAAGTGCAGGGCAGATTTTGTTGTTCAAAGACAGACATCCAGGGAAAGCGCATGCTTGGGGACGAAGAGGATATTCACGCTGCGGAGTGTCAATTTTCTACCTGAAGGACCACACTACTTTCAGTCACTACTGACCTGGGATGGAAAGGATTTAGCAGTACAGCTAGGAAAGGCTGCATCATCCCATCTGTCGGTCGTCTCGGCCCACAGGTCTCCTTGTGGGCTACACTTGGTATCTGCAGGGTTTTCACAGCATACTGTACTTAAGGGTGCTAAGTCCTGTCCATATCTGAGCTCAGCGATAATAACCCCAATAACCTCAGCTATTGTTCCATTATCTTAAAGATTTAAAGCAACTTGATGCTTTATTTAGGCTGCACCTGGCACTACGTAAAGAAGAAGTTGCTTTTCCTTTTTCTCTTCCTCAACTTGGGAGAGGACTCACTTCAATTAAGGAGCTAAGGAAATTTTCTGGGCCTCTGCTCATCTAAAGACCTTTTGTGCCACAAATCAGCTCCCTCAGGCCCCGAAAATTATTCTGAACAAAAGCCCATGAACGGGTGCATCCCGTACACACCCGAAATAGACGAATTGAAAAGGGCTACTTGGATGACTTTTCTGCGGCACTGCACTCTGTCTCTAAAGTCATTGGTTTAGATATTTTTCTGACACATCTGGTGGCACGTTGTGTGTGGGCATTTCTAACAAGCGTAAGTTCATCTGATACTGTCTAAGCTATGCACACAGCTTGGAGATGAGTCTGTGGCTCCTTAACACAAAAACAATCACAGAGCATTCCGGTGTGCGAGATCACGTCTCCTTTCCCAACACACCAACCTTGGGAGGGCAGCCTATGTGTGGAGGAGGGGGGCAACTCAGAGAGATCCGAAGCTCACCTCGTGAAATGGGTTAATAAAATCATAGCCCGGGGGAACGGCTGAGCCACTTTTACTAAGGTAAAGATCAGAATTGGTAGGAAAATTAATACAGTAAAAAAAAGTGCAGCTCCTTTAAGTTCATTTACGTGATCAGTAGAACAAGAGTCCGCAGCAAGCTCCCAATTGTTTGAAAATGAACAAAAAGAGAAAAAGGTCAACTTCTGATCCACAATTTAGGGAATTATTCCATTTCTTAGGTAATCAACCTGTCATCCAAATAATTCCCTGCTCATTCACTATAGGAAATAATAATATAGCCACGCTGTCTGTCTAAAGTTGCAGTAGCAATTTTGATGCATAATAATTTGGACCAAGATCTGCAGTCACTGAGTTTTCAAGTATACAAGACTCCCAAATGCATTCCCTAATGTGATTGTTCTTACAAGTAGATACCATAGAAATATGTCAGTATCTTCACTACCCTTATTTTTAAAATCTTATAAAAAGCCCTGAAATGGGTTTCCAATCACTTTTTACTTCTCTCAGTAAAAAAACATCTAGAGCTAAGAAGCAGGAAATGCTCATTTAGCATCAAATTTGGAACTCTGCATGTAGATAACCACGTCGGCAATCAGAAATAAATTTGTAAATCTTACTTCCCAAGGATATGCTTCTCTGTCTCTCAAATTTGAATAGTCTGACTTCAGAGAAGGATTCCTTCAAGCTCTTCCTGTCCTCTCAAAACTTATTATGGCCTCTGTCCTCGTGGTGCCTCGGCCCCGTGCCCACCCTATCCGATCCCTCTATACTGTCCCTTTGCTTTGGAGCAGCAAGAGCACAGGGTTCAAAGGACAATCTTCCCAGCTCTGTTCTCCAGCACAGCCCTGCAACACAGTAAGCACTCAGTAAGTTTGATGAATTAAGTAATTAAAGAACAAATGTTGCGAAGATGCTGGCTTGATAACCACATTACCATGGAAAGTAAAATGGCCCAACCCCGCTCCTAATGGTGGGTGTGTGGAATGGTAAGGCCACTGCCAGGCCGGAGCTGTGTGTGTGTGTGTGTGAGAGAGAGAGACAGAGAGACAGAGACAGAGAGAGACAGAGACGGAGCAACGGTAAGGGAGAGAGAACCATTTCTACCTGCACTTGCTGCTCTCATCTTCAGGTTTATACTGCATTCATTCCTCATGCTTTCCAACCTCTTTGTGCACATTTAGAGTTAAGAATATATTTACCATGTGTCATGAAAGAACCTTGCCCTAATGAACCTGGTAGACATAGATGGAACCAATTATATCAAATAGTATGATGAGATCAACATAGTTCTGTCCTGTTGCTACATGGAAGCGACTCCATTTCCTTGATCAGCTAGAAAAGTGAATACTTCAGGGAAATACCGTTAATAAAGGGCTGCTGGAGGAGACAATTGTAGACTTTCCTAGCTATGGGACCTGAACTTGTTTTGTGATTTCCCATAGTCATGCCAAGGACTGATTCCCTGAAGCACCTTCACTCCTGGAAGCCAGTCCCACAAGGCCAATTTTAAGGCCCCACCTTCCTGTCCTAAACTAAGCAGAACCCGTTCACAGGCACAGCTTCTCCCATTTTCTTCTTCTCCTGTAATCCTCTACATGAATCTTCCTCAACTCCAATATAATCGTTAAATCCCTTAATCGGGAACCTTTAAAGAGTTCTTCTTTTATGTAATGCATTGGGTATTAGGGCCAAAAAGGACCTCAGGTACCATGAGACTCTAGAATGTGCTTCTCAAAGCTGACCATGTCTCCACTTTAGAGAGCTCATTAAGATATAGATTCCATGGCCCCACTACAGAGGCTCGGAGCTGGCGGGTCTGAAGCTGGGCTAGTAATGCATGTGTACAGCATGTGTACATGTGTACACCCAGGTGATGCTAGAGGTGGGGCTACGGGCCGTGCTTCGAGAAACTCCGATCCACAGCAGTCATCACCCGTGACATCCAAGCAGAGGAACTCTGCTCGCATCTGCTTTTCCCACTCAGCTTCCTCTTTAATGCTCATGTTGCCACATTGTGTAGTAATCGACAGTCATTTTCTTGGTTTAAATATAAGAAAACTGAAGCCTGAGGAGCCAGGCCACTTAACTAGTGAGCCCACATTCTGGCCCTGGTCCCCTTTTCTCCCAACTTTCACTCCAGCATTGAAGGCTTCTGTTGCCTCTCCACCTCTAACCTCCACTTCCTTCAACATAACCAGCTTCTTGGTCCTTCAGCTGAGCAGTTTATCTTTCCCCAAAAAACTGGGTAATCTCTTTTACTTCAAGTCTTTTCTAATATCATTCTTCCTTCGTCCCCTCTCCTCTCAAAAGTCTCGTGGAATTAATTACATTCCCAGTACTCTGTCTAAACAAGACTCACTAATCTCTCCTCTGGTCCTGTAATGCCCACGCACAGGTGACATCCCTTAGGTCTCAGCCTCATCCAGAACTTCGCTACCTTCAAGATCCTGAAGCAGAAAAATGTTTTGGGCACAGCCTTGTGGGCTTGGTAACTCCTAGACCTTTGACACCTCACTGACTGTCCTAATCTAGCAGGACAATCCTTCCCGGCTGTCCTTGCCTCCTTACCCAGACAAGGCAGGCTGCATCGCATCCTGACTGGGCTGTAGCCTGCCTGCACTGTCCTGCCAGCCTTCAGTGTAGGTTCCCAGTCCTCTAAGCACTACCAGTTACGGTCACATTCTCATAATGGTTGGACTTTGTTGTACTCAGGGCTAGATTCTCTAACCTTGTTCAGCCCAAAGAGCCTCCCTCTCTGATTTCCCAAAAAAATTCTTATTCTTCAAAATCCCCATCATCTCAGTGTCCCAAATCTGCTCCTTCACCTCTATGCCCAGAAGTGTCATTATTCAGGGTGAAACTCAAGGTGAAGACAAGGGTCTGGTACTGGGAGAACCAATCCGTTTTTTCCTGGAAAGATTACTCTGTGGCTGCATGGCGGAGGGAGTAGAATAGAGATGCAAATGGATGAGAGGAATTTAATGAATACCCTAGGGAATGAGGGAAAATGAAGAATCAAAAAGTACCAGACCAGATATGGTATAATCCCTGTAATCACAGCACTGTGGGAAGCTGAGACGGGAAGATCACAAGTTGGAGTCCAGGACCAGCAATTTAGCAATTTAACAAGATGCTGTCTCAAAATAAAAATATTAAAAAGGACTTGGGATGTAGCCCAGTGCAAAAGTTTTCTATTCAGTCTATAGCACAACACACACAAAAATCAAGACTACTAAACACTGACTCTGTGCCCATTAGACATAAATGCATACGTGAACTTGTCGTGGCTCTGATTCTGAGAAAAATATATCT
The DNA here is from genome assembly GCA_004027595.1 of Dinomys branickii. NCBI lineage: Eukaryota > Metazoa > Chordata > Mammalia > Rodentia > Dinomyidae > Dinomys > Dinomys branickii. The sequence continues at coordinate 30,155 of PVLD010013805.1, read as the reverse complement.
ATAGAAAAATATTTACTAAACTTAATAAAAATGCACAGTAGAGAACAAGAATACATTTGCTATGTCTTGTCACACGGCTAATTAGACCTATTATGCACAGACAGATGGTGGAACAAGACATAAAATGAAATTAGCAATGACAAAGCTCAGACGGAAATGAAGGAAAGGTCAATACGTCAAAGGTCAAAGGAATCTGGCTCCATTGTGTCTCCTTTCATAAAAGACTGAAGTCATAGCCGAGAAGCCTTTACTGCAGGGAAGTCGTAGGGCTCTTCACTGCGCTGAAGAGCCACATACAGCACTTACCCAGGGCTGCTCAAAGCTATAGGTTCGTCTCCGATCTTCGACATCTTCCTCCTGCTTTGCTTGCTGAAATTCTTGCCGCAGACGCTGTATCCGATCGTGGTTGCTAGGAGTTGATCTGTTGCTGGAAGAGAGGAGGGGCCACAATGAACATCATTCAGAAGTATTATCTGTGAAGTACAGTTGCTAGGAAAAATGGCAGCTTATTATGAAATGACATTACCTAGAAGGAAGTGAATTTTTAAGACAACTCCTGGGTTTTTGAAATGTTTTCATTTTGTTCTTAGGATTTACGCAATTACCTCAGATGGATCTCTAACAGGGTAAAGAGTAGAGTATTTCTGCTGTCTACCTATCTATACATATTGGTGTACAGTATTTTGCTTTGTACACTATTCTTTCAAAGCCGCGTCTCCTTTCTGAATCCTGGTAAAGTGCTGGTAGTGAAGCTACTCAGGAAAGGACATGACTTTTAAGTGTTAGGAACACCGGGACTGGCCCAGCTCCTCACCTTAGACTAGGGCACTTCAGAGCCGAAGTTTCTTTATGTATGAAATGGAGATAATAATTTTGCTCTAAACATCAGGGTTGTGGCAATCAAGTGAGATCACACCACAAAACCTAGCCTTACAGATGCGCAGTATTATTTTCATCATGCAATTACATGACATTCCCTTTTACAAGTCATTACAGGTCTATGAACAAAATGCAACTCTCACGGCATAAGTGAAAAGCATTTAAACAATAAGCTCAGATGTTAGTGTTAGCACAAGGCAACCATTTAGTGAATAATGCTATTTTCTTTTTTTTAAAGCATTGAATTTTGTTTTATACTCACAAAGATCTTGTATGATTGGTACAACAGTTATTTCATATATATGTACATACACACACACACACACACACACACAAATGTAGAAACTGACACTTGAAAGAGTGGCTTCTCTGCGGTCTCCCAGCAGAGCAGCAGGGAAAGTGGGACTAGAATTCAGACTTGCTGGCTCACACTACTGCTCTTCTATTACCAAACCATGTGTACCACTCAATAAAATGTATCAGGCTCCAAAGTTCCTCCTTTGTCAAAACTGCACAAGTTTTACAACAGTATTTTATACTCAGAATAGTACAGATAAACAGCTAAAACTAAGTCAGTCTAAGTCATAGCACTTTTGGTCCATTCATTCATAGCACATGAAGTGGCACCAAACACTACTTAAACACGCCAAGTATATATTGTCTTCCCAAGAAAACTTCAGACTTGGGGAGGACACAAATTCTGCCTCATTGTGATCACATGCTCCCTCCAAGCTGCTGGCCGAATAGGAACCTGCAGGCTATTGGGAAGGTCGGATGTCCTCATGAAAACATGCTGCCCTTGTTACTCGGTGTGTGCGTGGGTTCTGTCAGCTGCACACCCTCCTGGGAGATGCAATTTGTGGGATGTACCTTGGAAAAAGAAAGTCTGCCAAACTTGAGTATATAAAATTATCAGACAGACATATGTCTACAACTACTTCCATGTATTTTGAAGAATTCTAAAGGTTTAAAAATCTCAAATATAAAATGTGCACACATAGGACTGTGGTGTGAACATCTTCCAGAAATATGGAGTGGTCTTCCATCGGTGAGCCCACTGGGAAGAGGCCCTTTCTCTCTCATGTTTCCAGTAATTTTGTTAGGGCTTCTGGAATATCCTGACAATACCTCCAATTTAAATATTTTCCCAGTTGATGTAAGCTTGTCCTCCCTGTGTTTTCTGCTGGCAAATCTTTTGAGCTGATCGGCCGGAGAACATTAAACATTAATAGGTCTGTAAAATGTGCTGCTGGACAGCGTAAGGCTTCAGCCCACACTGGGTCCAGTGTCAAAACATTCCTCCACGCTCTTGGAGTAGGCAGGTTCTTATTCTCATGAGATTTTAAAAAATATATGCAGCACCTTATATTGCCCCAACACATAAATTTTCAAGATGGCAACCCAATATAATGCCTGTTCTATACAGCCTGTTCTTCTGTCTATGAAACTGATGGTGCAGGGGTGAGGACTGCCACATCCCTAGGACAAAGAGAGAGGAGAGTGAGCATCCATTAATGTCACTGCCACTTTTCCAGCTGTGCTGTTTTTGTTCCTAGCATACATCATAGCTTTTAATGAGAAGATGGCAGGAGGCCTGACTGACAAAGTATTTTACAAGTCTAACCAGAAATACTTCTCTATTATTGTCATGCGTGATTTTAACCCTACAAACTGTTAGGCACACAATATCCAAACCACTGATGAAAACTCATCTCCTCTTGTGTGTCATTAAGTAAACATCCATTCTCCCAACAAAGAAAGTCGACCCAGTGCCCTTAATTTTAAATGCTGTTGACCTCAGTGTTTTTCGGAGTAAAACACAAGCTCTGGAAGTCACTTCTGCTCTTATTTCCAAAGCAGCAAACAAGGCCACTGTCTCCCCTCCTTTCCTTTGTCTAGAGAAAGCTGGTTGGCTGTCTAAGATTAGCAAGCCACTTCCAGAGTTGAACTTGGAAAACAGGCTGCGATGGCTTCATGATTGATGATGATTTCCAAAGACTGGAAGACCGTCAAGCATCCTTGGGGAACAACAGTTGGCAGTGTGGAGGTGAAATCGTGGCTCCAGGAGATGAAACCATTGCAACACTCAGCTCTGCTTCTCAGGCCAATATGTGATGGGCCAACAATTCAAATGTGGGCTTCTAAAGCGCTTCTAAAGGAAATTATAAATATTCACTAGGCATAGTGACTAATCCCTACACATCCCAATCAGCATTTGTGTGTGTGTGTGTGTGTGAGGAATATAATAAAAATAGTCCCTAAGTCAGTCAGATGGGTGACACAATAAAACTCTTAATGAGGAGTCAGTAAAGCATGATTTCCAGATACTTTGCATGAGTTAGATCAGAATAGAGCTGGGCAGAGTGACTGTTGGAGGTGCTTTTTTGTATAAACAGACACAAAAGACAATTTGGTCCAATACTAGCAATGTGTCTCCCCTTACACACTAGTTTTTATAGCTCAAATGGAGAGTGCAAGCATGTGTGTCAACTAAGTGAACAACATTGCTTTTGGTTTTTTTTCTGATAGGGTTAAGGAAGCATACCTAGGATCCCACACTGCAGATTTCTAACCCAGTGCACACAGCACAATGCAAACCTACACTGTCCAGAACCCAGATCTTCCCTGTGCTATTCCCACAGGTCAGGCGTTCCCCTCTCAGAGGCAGACTGCAGTGTGTGGGGCTTTGGAACAGCAACTGGGTACTGAAAGAGGCTTCCTAAAGGCCGTGAAACGCCCACTCATGCATAGGCAGGTGTGAGCTCTCTGTACGCCGCCACGGGAGCTGTGAAGCACGCGGCCCGCTGCCCACTCACCCAGCACCTCCTCGGGTACCGTGCGGCAGTGGTTTCTGTGCATGCTCTGCGTGCCTGAGGATCACCCAGGGAGCTCGCTAAAGCCACTGATCAATGAGGCTCAGCTTTAATACCCTCATTCAGCCAGCCTAGCACAGGGCCCAGAAACCCGCGTCCATTCTGAAATTGGTGCAGGTGTATGGACAACACTTGGAAAATCATGCTGATATGCTTCCTGGCTGGAGCAAATTCCAACATGTCCACAGTCACTAGCTAAAGAAGGAAGGAGAGCCTGCAGGGAGGGAAGCCACCACTTGCGTTCTGGGACAAACGGGGGTCACAGGCTGGAGTCACCTTTAATTTTTAAGAAGAGAAGTCAGAAGTACATTTTTTGCCCCCAATTAAAAAATGGACTTATTTTCTTTTTAAATTCTGGGTAAGGCAAACAAAATAGGCCTGTTGGTGCCTAGCTTATAGCCCGCACTTCTGTTCTGCACAGGCAATCTGTTCTGTATGCTGCTTCCCACGGTTATTTGCTGCATTGCATCAAGAGAGGACTCGTGGTCCTGACAGCAGTCCTGTGAGGCAAACACGCTTGCCCCTCCGCATCCGTGGTTTCGGGTCCGCAGAACCAGCCAACCTTCGATGGAAAGACAGTTGGAAAAAACAACTGTGCTGAATGTGCACAGACACTTTCCTCCCTCTTCATTGTTACCTAAATGACACAGTGTAATGACAGTTTGCACAGCGCTGCACTACATTAGATATTGTGAGCAATCTGGAGATGATTTAAAGTACATGGGAGGACTGTCCAGGTTCACATGGCAACTCCGTACTATTTACATAAGGGCTCTGGGCATCTGTAGATTTTGCTGTCCGGGGGGTCCTGAAACCCATGCCCTGTGCGTGCTGAGGAACGGGTAGATTAAGAAATTGCCAAGTGGGCCTTGTCCCTATGGTCTCATCCTCGTGAACTGTCCTCTCCTTCCAGTCTGTCTAAACTGAGTGTGGAGTTGCCTTCCTGCGGGCTTAGGCTCCGACCTATCTTTCTGGAGGAGCACATGCTGAGAGAGAAGAGTTTGTGATGTGACTGATTAATTCTTTATGGAGTAAAAATACTTTAACATTTGCATTTTTAATTATGCAAAAGAAATCTGGAAAGCAGGGGCAGAGCTTGCAGATCCAGAATTCAAAGCAAGGGAGAACTAACCACTCATATTTTTAATGAGGCACCATCTTGGTGTACACTCTCCCACGAAAGAAAAAGACCAAAGGGAGGAGATGGGTGCGGTCAGGCTTTCCGTGTTCTGCAGAGGAAGAGGTCAGTGCACTGTCTAGCCCAAGAGAAGAGAAGCTGCTCAAGAGGGGGGGAAATAAATGTGCTATTTTTCTACCTTTCATAGCCCCTGCCCCCACCTTTCTAGTAAGTCAAAGAGACCAAATTTTACTTCCTGGAGGCCTTTCTGAACTCCTCCAACCCCCGCTCGTCTTTTCTTCTCAGCCGGTCTGTAACTGCTACAGGGCCCAGGCACCACGTTGCAGCATCTCCTCTCGCTTCTATGTGGGAGTGGTCTCCTTAAGTCTGCGCCATTACCATCAACATTTAGCACACAGATACTTTACCGCTCGCTGTGGCACAGTATATTGCTCAGCAAGTACTTCTGAGGGACAGAGTTCATGCCTTCTGGCGTTACCCTTTCTTCCGATCTACCTTTGAGTGTGAACAGGAACCACACTTGCTTCTAACCAATGACATGGGGCAACGATCATGGAATGTACCTGATTACACTATGCAATCCTGTAAGAATCTGCCATCCATATTGCTTGTCTCTCTCTCTCCCTTGCTGCTTGAAGAATCAAGCAGCCATGAATCCCACAGCTGCAAAGAACAGAACCCCACCAACAGCACCTGGAGCAAGCAGGCTGTTGCCCCTCGGTGGAGGCTCCACAGGAGAATCCTGCCTGGCTAACCCTCTGACTCCACCCGGATGAGAACCTCAGCAGAGGATCTAGTTAAGCTACATCTGGACTCCACAGAAACTGCTGTATAATAAATATGTGCTGTTTAAGCTTCTATACTTGTGTTAATCTGTGAGGCAGCAAAGGAAAGCTAATACAAAACTGGTGTTGGCTTTGGTTGTGTGGTTTATTTGGGACAACAGGACATCAGTGGATGTGATACAAACGGGTTGGAGATGTAAGTGCATGTTGGGTCAGTTCCCTTGTGTTCCTGCCTTCCACAATGACAAGAACACACCCACAGCATGGGAGTAAGACACAAGGACCATACCAGACCCACCCTGCAACATAAAGCCAGGCCCAATGGGGCCCAGCCTGGAGCACCCAGTTCCCAGCTTATGTGCATAAATGAGTGAAGTGTGATGCTTGCGCTTAGATGCCACTGGACTTTCAGATGGCTTGTCAGGCAACAATACTGTAGCAATACACTCCCTAAATGCCGCCCCCCCCGCAAATCCACATGTACAACCAATCTCACCACCGCTACTACCACATCATCTTAAATAGTGTTATGGGGACTAATCATACTTGGTAATGAACCAGTACGTACTAAGCCTAGAAACACATATGGCCTACCCATGCCTGGTACCAAATAAATACTGGCTATTGCAAGAGTGAATCAGTCAGTAGAGCAGAGGAAAAGGCAAGAGTCATACTGTACAAGTGAGTTCCATCATTACCATGTATATGGATTTTTGCCCTGAAGTTCTGGTCAGAAAGAAATTGCACAAAATAAATACCACTGCAAAAGATGCAACTGGAAAATGTCAACTGCCAGATCCTAAACTGCTACCTCAGTACGTGAACTTAATTCTTTCCATGATTTGGTCACAAACTGAATTGGATAAGAACAAAACCAATTTCAATGATTAGGTTCAATGTTGGCCTGATGGGGAAATTTGATTCAGTTCTTGTCCAATTCAGTTTGCAACCAGAATCATGGAAAGAATTAAGTTCATGAACAGAGGTACCACTGTATCTAAAACCAATGCAATGTGACTTCCTCTAAACACCAGTATATAGTCAAGATGTTCCCTGGAGATGTACCCAAAAGTTTAGGGTGACTTGTCACATGCCTAAAGCACCCCATTTTGCACGTTCATAAGACTCAGGCAAGGATATGAGTATTTGCCTGTGCAGTGCAATACACATGCTGACCACCTTCTTTGTACAACTGAACCCAGGACCCCCTCCTAGTTCCTCTTTCTGAAGGAGGCTAAGGACTTACTGGACTCTGCACACACATACAACCCGCAGGCGATTCTGGTTCAAACTTGTTTTCTGTAGTTTGGAAGGCCAGGATTTAAGAAAAGTCCTTTGAATCCTCAATTTACAAAAGAATGGGTACAAACTGAAAGATTTTTGTTAACCATGTCAGTTTATCTCTTTGGTCATTGTATTTTTACTACATACTTCCCAGCCTTTGCAATTTATTTTTTGGTCTGAGTACAAAACTCTATTCTAAATGCTATAAATTTGACACCTGCATTTGACATCTGATTCTTGGAGATGAAAAAGGACATTAATATTTCCCCAGCTAAAAAATTCTGAGTTGATTTTCAAATTACACCTGAAATGTTTTCCTGTTGACAGATTTCTATCATTAGGACAGGTATCCCATGCACATAGCTAAGGGAGTAAACTAGAGCTCTGCTAACTGCCGGTCTCTGTAAGGAATTTTTTCTCCTTCACTTACCAGCACTTCAAAGTCCTATGGCTCAGAGACAACATTACAGAGTCTAAGTCCCAGCATATGGAGAAAGAAGAATGGGGTAGTTTAAGGCTTGCAGGACTCGGTTCATATACACTCAAGGAGTCTATTTACCTGACTCTGACTTTTCTAAGCCTCGTCAATGTCCTTAGGTAATGGCTCAACTGTCACATAAGGACCCTGTGTTTTGGTCCCCTTACAAAGGGGAACGTATCTCTTTATTGACTTCTGCTACACAATGGAAAGATTAATGATCCAGTCCATTATGTGAAAAGACCTCCCTTCTAGAGTACAATTATTTTTTGAAACATGCTTATTGGAGAGAAATTAGAGCAAATTTTCCCTTCTTGTCTAATCACTAATTCTTGAATCTCTTATTGCACCTTTATTTATATCAATAGCAAGTCTGAAATTCAGGTATTTTATGGATGTCATTTAAAGTTGACATAATAGGCAAAGTGACACTGGGTGAAACAGATGTAGGGCAGACCTGTCACGCAGCCTCAGTAACAGGCAGCCAGCAATGACCACCCGTGTCTCACATCATTAAGCAATGTCTTACTGTGATGTCATGCGCGGATGTACAGAGTTGTAAGCCTTTCGAAACAGACAGATTGTCAGCATGATAAAGTGGATACAAACAAGTTCTCGAGCAGGGATGACTAAAGCGTGTGTGTGTGTGTGTGTGTGTGTGTGTGTGTGTGTGTGTACAGCTTCTCTGAACTAAAAAGGGATCCAAGCAGAACTACTGGGAATTGACACACTCTGAGTATAGAGGTAAACAACCTTCTTGCCACTTAGATAATTTTCTATGCTGATTAGCAATTCCATAAAATATTCCTGATCTTGTAATCGCCAGGTAAATAGTTCTCATCTACAGATGTCAGAACTAAGTTCTTAATTGCTGCAAATGAATGAGCAAATACAGGTTTCTCATTAAACCCATTACACTCTGCATGTTAAAATGGAAAGCTTCGACATTGCTTTCCCTCCTGACACTCAAATCAGGAGCATTCTTCTGAAATCTGAGTTATAAACACTGAGCCAGAGAGATCCAGCCAGGCTATGGTGGCAGCTTCCTGTCTTTCGAAGGTGTGCTCAGTCTTGGGGGATGGCAATGAACTTACTACTAAATGTTAATGATGAGCATCTCCACATCTCTCTTAACAGTGATGTCACCCCTTGCTGAAAACTTTTGCTTCTCTTGTAGGGAAGGAGTGTTTCCTCCAGGTGCCTGCTCAAAGCATATGGCTTTGCCTCCTGTCACCTGCGCAGGTGGAGATGCCTAAATTACTAAATTAAAAGGGAAGGGAAGGAACAGAAGTAACTGCCGTGGAAAAGCAAACTCTGAACTTTTCAAGGTAGGCAAGCAGGCTGGACCAAGCTGACCAGTATGTTCGGAGTTTGTCTCCCCATCTGCAAGATTTACAAGGAATGGAAGAAAGGGTGGGAGGGTTAAACTAAGAAATGTATCAATTACCAAACTACAAATAAAAATAGCTCCTTTGCACAAGCTTCATTAAGTTTTATCAGCAAATATCTTGCGGTTTTACACTCAAACCACAGGTCATAAATTCACAGTAAACCCCCCCCCCCATATGCTCACCAAACACCTGAATTCAATTTCTCTTCTGGTTGTGAAGAAGGAATGTGATGCTCAGATTAATTATGCATGCAAAGTCAGTTTCTAACAAGGGCAGCTTTTTTGCGAGGCTGAAGGGTATTTATAACATCTGATATTTTGGGACAGATCTTTCTTCCATCTTAGCACATTTATACTGGAATGTGAGTCTAAATTCCCTCTTCAAAATTTGACTTTTGAAAACAATTATGGGTAGGTATCTTATTATAATGTTTGCATTCTTCTGTAGATAATCCCAGATACTTGTGATATGGAACAAACTCTCTTCATACTGACTTACAGATTTTTAGACAAATATATCTGATTACGTACAAATCACCTTGAATTCTGAAGAAAGCCTCTGCTGAGGCTAAGTGGCTATATTTATATGTGTCTATGTGTACACGCAAAATTAGCTACTTAGGAAATATCATGTCATTTTCACTTTATTTTCACAGTTTTCCTCATCATCTGTAATATGAAAAGAATTATGAGAAACTTATGCAAATCCCAAAGGCACTCACTTTGCTCAGCTGATAAAATTCATTTCCAGATTCTGACACCCATGATTTGTTGTCCATTTCGCACCAATTTCAGTGTAATAAATCATAACAAATTAAAAACATGCAGCTACGTTCTCAGGGTTAAAAAGGAGGTCTCCAAAGCTGTTAATCTTGCATTTGTTTCTGATGTGATGGTTCCAGTGCTCCTAGTGCTTTACGGCTCAGGGAGGTCACCTCTCCATCAGAAAGCCTCGGTACGAGATCTTGCCGGAGCCCCTCTGCGGACATTCGGTAACAGGCCCGTCCTAGGCAGCGGGATCTCGGGAATGCACCCTCACCCCATCTCATTACCACCATTGCTCTTCCTTATTAGCTTGTCAGTGGGCTCAGGCACGACTGAGAAAAAATTTACCTTTACTTTTTGAGAATTCCTCCAGCTATAGAACACACACGTGCACACACATACATAATTTTAGTTCGTACCCAACTAAAAAACCTAGAAAGAGGCATTATATTGGTTGCCCTAGGTAGCATTTCCATACTGGTGTCGCAGAAATAATCCTAGCTGGTTTCAACCCAAAAGGATTGCTAAATCTGCAGCAACCATGCTTGTAATAATGCATTTGATGAAAACTCAACACAAAAGTAGCATTATTTAGCAACACTTTTTTTTTTCTCTTCGAGAAGGGGTCTCACTATGTTACCCAGACTATTCCTGAGCTCCTGGGCTCAAGAGATTCTCTTACCACAGCTTCTCGAGTCTCTGGCACTACGGGTGCCCACCACTGCATCCAGCCATTTTAAAAGAATTATCAATGTAATTAGCAAAGCTTTTGTTGAAGAAACCATATTCTCATAAACTTTTATCCAAATGACTTTTGAATACGGTGAGTGTGTGCTAGAGCCTAAAAGCCCAGAGCCGGGGGAAAGAGCTAAAGCACACTTCCTCTCGGCCTCCGCAGCCTTCCTGACTCCCCGGCAGACAGCCTTGTGGCACTTCACCCAAGCAAGTGATGGGAGAGATGCTTCCCAGGTACACTGGGAATTAAAATGCACCCCAGAACATTTCTGTGCAATGTTATGCCTATAGCCACCACATGCACCATTTTTCTTTGTATTGTGCAAGAAGCAGTTATAATTTGGGGTTAATGCCCAAACACGTTTTCCACATGAGTGATTTTCTTGAACTCTCTAATAAATGGCAAGAACATGTAAAATATTCTAAAAGGATCAAGCGTTGAAGAAAGCTTATCACTTCTATTATCATTCAATAAAACCACTGAGGATACAAAAGTTAACTAGTAAAGACCCACAGTTAAAGCTGGTGCTTGAAACTAAAATATACAGTGGAGTACCTGAATAAAGAGAAAATGAAATTCAATATTAACAGGTGTAAAGTGTGATAAACTAAGAAAGTAAAAATCAGAAAATATATTATGAGCCTTTAAAAGGGCAGTGCAAATTAAATTACACAGCTTGATGGATTTGATGACAAAATAAAATGATTATCATGTTCTTTTTATGTTAGAGAGGTTTTATCTTACAAACATAGAAACTAATTATAGAACCATTATTTTAATTTTTTAATCATGAAATGATTACACAGAATTCAAGGCTAACATCTTGTTTTTGCATTCTTTTGTCTTTAATGACAACATAATTGCAAAATGCCACAGCAAACTATTTTTTTAAATGATAAAATTCCAAAGCTCACTTCTAAATCATAGCTAAATTTTATGTGGCTTTCCTGAAATGACTCAAAATGCAACATAATATAACAGGATATTTCCAGGAGATAAATTTCATAATAGGCAAAGTCTTTGAGAACTAAAATAAAAGTAGCGAAACATCCATTTATTCACTAGTTTTCTAAAAGAAGAAAAAACGGTGTGTCTAAAGGAAGAATTTGTATGTGTAGTTGGTTTTTAAGCATTTTAAAGCTTATTGGAATCATTTTTACTTCTATTCATTTTATGTTGTTGATTAACTTAATAATTATTAGTTAATAACTTTGTGGGCTTTATTTCTAGTCACGATTTGGCCATATCCCAAGTTAAGAAATTGTTTCTCTGGCTAGAGATCATAAATGAAATAGAAATGCCAATCAACTCAATGTCTCATTTCAGCCTTAGTTAAATTACCACACGAGGGAAACACAAACAGCGCGGCCAGATTGCTTTGGCGTTATTGGTGTATTTTAAAATGATGAAATAGCTTACATGTCTTCCAGGTAGTACAAATGTATAGCTTAAACTTTAAAATGGTAACTGCATACCTTAAGGGCAAAGAATCTCCTGCTTTATTACATCTTATCTGTCTGACCACTCAATCCTAAGAGAAAGTTTTATAAGTTTCAGCTGTTTTCTTGATGATCTTTTTATCTTCACTTGAAATACTCAGAGTAAGTCAATCATAATTCCTCACCAATGATTTCCCCACGGCTCACTTTCTTTCATTTAGTCATTTTATACTATTTTAGTATAATTAAGTACAATTTATTAATACGTACACACACAAAAAGCCAGGGATTCACAATAATCCATATCCAACCAAATTCCCCTGGTATTTAAATATTGCTGAATTAGATATGATTATACCGCTGTCTCTGTTATATTTTAAACGTATCTGTTGACTTGCTATTGAGGTGGATGAAGTGTTAGCTCTTATATTGTCATCGAAATCACCACTCCCCAGGGGCTGGGGGTATAGCTCAGTGGAATAAGTGCCTGCCTGGCAAGCGCAGGGTCCTGAGTTCAATCCCCAGGACCGCAAAAAAAAAAAAAAAAAGAAAAGAAATCACCACTCCCAATTCCCATCTCTGATATCCTCCCATCTACTTATGGCATGCCTTATCTAAAAATGATTCAGTGTTTACATAATGTAAATATTGTTCACTGTTAATTCAAGTGGGACACTGTGAGTACGTTGTGAGCCTTATAATACAAATTTCTACAAGATCAAATCTATCCTATTCTATCAATTCCTGTCACTTTTCTTGAGGGCCTCCCACCTGCACCTCTTCCTACACACTCCAACATGGACTGGTTGCTCCCCAGGTCTCTGCATGGCAGAAGTCCTGGCCCCTCTCTTCATCTTTATGAGGATGGTCAAAGCACACATTCTGTGGCTTCCTAAGGAGAGACTGGAAGTTTAAAAAAAGAGTGTTTGCACACCTAAAACATATTTATTAGACCATTGTCTCTTATTGACAGTTTGACTAGGTATGAAATTGTGGGTACAAAAAAATTTCCCTTCGATATTTAAAGGTGTTTCTACATTGTTACTAGAAAAATCTGATGGTGTTTTGATTCTTAACTCTATTGTATCTTTTTCATAGGATCACTTCTGTATGATATTGCAAAATTTCACAATGCTTTTTTAAAACAATTGATTTTGTTTGGTAGTAGGTAAGCCTTTAATCTAGAACCGTAAGTTTTTCAGTTTTGTAAAAATTTCTTGTGTTATCCTGTAATACTCTCTCCATTATTATTTGTGTTCTTTCTTCCTAGAAGGCATATTAATTACATGTTGGACCTCCCAGAATGAACTTTTGATTCTTTTTCCTTTTTTATCTGAATATATTACTCTGTTTTATATTTCATATTTACTTTTTCAGAAATTTCCCAATCTCACCTATGAAGTCATGTGTTACATTTCTTAACGCTGTTATGATATACATTATTTTTTAAGAGTTCATTCATATTTTCTCAGTAATACTTTCAAATAGCTGGCTGTGTTTCGTTTTTATTTATTTTCTGTTCTTTAATATTTCTTCTCTTCTATTTTGTTTTCCAAGTTTTCCTCCTTTATAAAAGTTTGTTTTAGAGTCTGCCTTCCATAACCAAAGCTGTTTGCAAATATCTGATATGCATTCTGCCCCTTACATATTTAAAAGGGAAGTGCCAAAACCCATATTAGTCACTGTGCACAAATGGGCTTACAGGATAGTGTCCATTACTACAGGAAGATTAGCTAAAGCTACCTTTTTGGGGCAGGAGGGCAGTGCTAGGGATTGAAGCCAGGGCCTCCTACGAGGCAAGTGTTACGCAAATGCTCTATGACTGAGCTACATCTCTAGCTCAAGAATCAATTTTGGGTATGAATTGTGTGAGTGTAGGAGGTTCCTTCACCGGAGTCATTCAATTTCTTCAAAGAAGAATCCAATAATCTTTGGTCTGAGGGGTATAAACTTGGATCTTGACATTTCAGGGTCATTCTGTTATCATATGCCATCCACTTCCATTAAAAAATAGAGCTAATATTTTAATTTTTCACTCTCTTTGAAGTTTTGGAGGGAAAAATATCATTACTCTCTGCCACTGGACTTTTAAAGTCGGTGTTATTCTTAATTCACAATTATTCTCAAACAAAGCAAATACCTTTCAAGAAAAACTGGCATGTGGGATACTTACACTTTTTAAGTATATGAAATAGGACTGTAAACTTCTAAATTGATGATAGCTGTTAGTTACAATAATATGATTATATCCTCTAATATGCAACAAACTTCAGGGAATTTTTGCTATACATACATTTTTAAGTGTATATATACTTTAAGGACTACATGGTTTTATTCAGGGTCTTGCCATATAGTTTGGGCTGGTCCTGAACTTGTGATCACTTGCCTCAACTTTCCAAGGGCTGGGATTATAGGTATGCCCCACTATTCCTGACTTTGAGGGCTAAACTTCTAAAGCATTTATACTGTAGTCTACCAAGCTCAATAAAATAAATATTATTTTTAGGAGGTAGTCAAGTCCTCCAAAGTTTTCTTCCCAAGAACATGTTCTGGCGCTGTACTCAGTTTTCCCCTCCTTTGACATGTGATGAAATTCAGTTTGGCTTGAGATGTTTATTATACAAGTTCATTCCCACTGGTAAATGTGGTGATTATTATGTGCAGGTTTTAATCCTCTGTTTCAGGATTTGCTGGCCTTCACTCTTAATCCTCTTGCCAAAGGATGACCAGCTCCTATTCAGATCTCTTCAAATCATTCACGGTAAACAACAGTGTGTCACAATTTTCCCACAGTCCAGGCCCTCACAGCCCCAGAGGCACGCTCTGAGAGCCAACCCCGGGCCCAGCACAGCCCAGCCACACACACAGAGGACCATTTTTCTCTAAGACCTCACAGCTTTTGTGGTTACTGAATGAGAACTGATAGAAGCGAGCCAACCCTGATATAAGGTGCTGAAGATTCATAGTCTTAAGAACCGATTCATAATCTGATCATCTAAAAATTTACTAAAAAGCCTTTTTTATATTCCAATCCTTGTGTTAGAAAATCCTTTCAGAAAGTAACAAACGTCTTTTTTTTTTTTTTTTTTTTGCGGTACTGGGGATCGAACTCAGGACCCTGCGCTTGCTAGGCAAGTGCTTATTCCACTGAGCTATATCCCCAGCCCCAAACAAATGTCTCTTCTATCTTGGAAAGAAGGAACAACACATACTATGTAACCTTTGGAAACCACTGAGATAATATGTCTTTTGGTTCTCAGTATGAGGTACTCTGAGCAGAGAAAAGGAAGATCGGGGTGTCGTGGCGCATGCCTGTAATCTCGGCTTGGATGACTGAGGTGAGAGGATCACAAGTTCGAGGCCAACACGAGCAATTTAGCAAGACCTTGTCTCAAAGTAAAGTACAAAAAGAGTGGGACTGTGGCTCTGTGAGAGAGCACTTGCTGGCATGTGGAAGGCCCTAGTTCGATCCCACGTTCTGTGCTCTCTCCCCTGAAGTTCTTACTTGGACACATTTTTGCCAATTGTGGCTTTGTTAAGTTTCTAATTAAATGAGACTTTATTGTATTGTTGCTTAATACATGATTTTTAAATTGTATTGCAGCTGACCAAAATGAGAGAAACAAATCTTTTTTCTTTAGGCATCTATACTGATCAAGGTTTTCTTCTTCCTCTCACTAATTTGACGTTTCCCCCCCCTCTCAATTTTGAGGATTTTCAAATTTCTAAAACAAAAATAAATCAGCATTGAATCCTGCACACAAATTGCTTAAAATTGGGATAATTCTTTCGACCTTTATGAGTTGCTTTATCTAGTAAAATTTTCACTGCACTAGGTCTAAAATGTTCAGACTTTGAAACTTTACTAACTTAATTTTCTTTTGAGGAACATCCTGAATTTTACATCATTACAGATTTTCATAATTTTTTTTTGTTTCTACACAGAATTTTTAATCTCCGGATTAATGGGAAAGGACCAGGAACACAGGTGAAGTAAGTACCCAGGCCCAGGGCTACTGAAGTAGCGTGGATGGAAGGGTCAAAGGTCACAGGGATCTAGGCAACATTTCAAAGCCAGCCTTCAGGCCAGGAGGCGAGGCAGGGTCCTGCCAGCTTCCACCTGAGAACAGAGGGGAAAGAATGGAGCATGGCATCTGTTAAACCCAGTATGCTGCTATACAAGCAGATTGTAATCCTGCTTTCTTGTATTTTATACTTTCAGCTGGTGTCCAAGCGCTAGTGTGCACACAGGCAAAGCCAAGACCAAATGGAACCCGTTCTGCGTTCAGCTGCATCTGAAGGTCCAAATGCATGCAGAGAATAATGACAAAGACATGGCATGAATATAGGCACAGGCTTAGGTTGAGACATAAATATCAGCCATTTTCTAAGCTAGGCATTTATACTAAAAAACAAGTCTGTGATTTCTTGAGTGGCAAAAGAATGATTTGAAAAACATAATGAAGTATTACCAATGTTTATCACATGCCAACCACGTGACACGAAGTCACACTGAGACACAGAAGTTACAGGACTGCAGATACCGTTTTGTTTTGTCTTTTCTCATACTGTAATGTCTTTACAGACTGGCACTGATATTGTTTCCTTTTGATATCATAATAGTGTCTCCATGGATTTTGGCTGACATTTTGTTTTGACATTACGTTACAATAGACCTCTGCTGACATTCCATTTTGTTACTGCAACATGGTTTCTATAGGTTTCTGCTACATTATTTCGTTTTGACATTAAAATGCTGTCTCCATGGTCCTGGTACAACAGTGTCTGGAGAACTTTATGAGGAAGTATGTGGCGGTGGATTAGATAGATGGGCAAGGCAGCATCAGCAGAGCACTTAGAGAACCTAAAGATGTATTTCGTACACGTGGACTCACATGGTGAGTTTGCCAGATTTGTTTCCATACAGTCCTAGGGTTTAACACAATATTGATTCAGGTAAGGTGTCAGGTCTCCGTCTTCCAAAAACAAAGGATACATTTATATGTCAAGAACTTCAAATAATTAGTCCTCTATTCTTTGGTTGCCAGAGTAAATTCATATTCATTCAAAACATTTACATTTTCATGTTGCAAAATTGTAAGAAATATCTATGAAGTAAATAATTACTACTTTGTATAATTATTGAATTTAAAAAACCATTGTCCTATATTTTACATATCTCTAAGAAAGGAAGAGCATGGTACCAATGTTGCTGACACTGAGTATAAGCATCTTGAATCAGTGATTTCAAAGTGTGAGAAATGTGAGTCTTATAATTGACTAAAATGGTGATGATGGTGTGACATTGGATAAAATCAGCATTAGCAAAAATAGCAATGAAAGTAGTTGTTGATACTTTGGATATTTTAAAATTAATCATAGGGTAAAAAATAAATCTTAAGTTGGTTTTTGCAGTTTTAGGTAGAAAGCACTTAGAGAAAATTCTAAGAGGAATTTGAGATGGAATTTTCTTCCATTCTGGTAGTCTCCACTTCCTCTTGTATTTATAAAATTCTCTATGAACATTTTACCGTTTGTAATAAGACCAAGAATATAGATCATAAAACTGCATAATCCTAGACCATATTATCTTAAATTCCCAGAAAAAAATATCTTTATAATGGAAGAGTATATCTGCAACTTTGGTCATAATGCTAACATTTCTGGTTTTTTGTAACCTTATATTAAAAAAAAATTATTCCATTTGTTACATAATTTTTCTTCCAGAAAGTATATATAGTGAGTAATTACTCCTAGAATTTAATGCTGGGGAAGATATTTCTACATATGGGCTCATATATTTCTATTTATCACACAGAACTGATGAGACGGAAATTCATTAATCCTATCCAACTTTTCATTTGAAAACGGCTATTTTATTGCACAATATCTGTGATCAAATGCCTATGCAAAAATATCTTATAATCTAGTGCACAGCAAAGCCTCCTCCAAATGATTTTGTACATTTCTATCTTCCTTCCTTCTCTCTCTCTCTCTCTCTCTCTTTCTTTCTTTCTTTCTTTCTTGTGCCAGGAGTCAAACTCAGGACTTTGTGCTTGCCAGGCAGGCTCTGTGCCACTGAGCTATAGCCCTGGCCCTATATATTCTTTTAGCACAGATTAAGAATCCTGTTTTGTCCTTTTGCCTTGGCTGCCAGGAAACTCTTGAGATAAATTTAATGTCCAGATTCCTAACATTGCTTGTTGTCATTTTTGTGTCCTTTTATATTCATTTAAGTCTGCTTCAAACAACTTTGGGAACTAAGGTGGTCACAACTCACATTTCCATAGGGTCCCAATGACCCCTCTGTTGAGTATGGAATAATGGTCTAGAGTTTCTTTTCCTACTGAGCCATTTCTTTTGCTGTTTCTAACACAGCTAATATTTGGCTTCACATATATGTGAATAATATGAAAGGTGTATAGGCAAGTATCTAAGCCAGTCCTGGGCATAGAACAGGCACTTGGTGAGCACTGAGTAGAATGAAGAGAAATAACTTCCAGGCAGATATACAGAATGGTTCTTATATGCAAGCCTTGCAGGCAGCTCAGGGCAGAAGTGTCAGTAGTTCTGGTGGTCGTACATATGCCATCGCAACAGAAAGCAAAAAGGAGTCAGGCTATCCATGAAATGGGAGCGCCATCAGTCTACCAGATGTCTGGTTTGAAAGGAGTGTGTCAGGTGACTTGTGGGATTCACTGTAAAAGGCTTATGACGGGGCTTAGCTGGGGCCCCAACACAGCCCTCTACTTCACTCTAGGCCAGCATGTGACACCTGGGATGGTGGCAGTGCCTCTGCCTTGCTCATGAGAAGAGACTTTCTCAGGGGCTGGAGACCCACCTCCTGTCATAGGCACTATGGCTTCACTGAAGAAATATAAAGTAAGTTAACACTTGCTTAAATATGCCAGAGGGCTAGGGATATAGCTGAGTGGCACAGCACTTGGTTAACATGCACAAGGCCCTGTGCTTAATCCACAGCAGCACCACCAGAAGTTACGCTAACTACGTACTGTAACTAGTGCTACAGCTATATCATTATCGTGATTATCCTTTCCAAGTCCAAGTCTCCAAGATTAACCTCCTATTTCCTGATTAAGATCTGTTACCAAGTATGTTTTTCATCTATGCTAGTTTGACTAACTTTTCTCATGGAAAAAATTAAAGAGAAAGTACAAGCTGTAACTCTTCCCCAGCCAATACTACAATTCACTGTATTTCAGTATTTCTTGGCAGATTATTTGGTTCATATAGTTTCTCTAAGGCCTAATGAATACTGTTATAACAGAGTTTTGTTTCTTTAGAAAGAGCTAGTTAGAGATCTTCAACTTAAATGTTTTCAGAAGAATTGATAAGCTTCATTTTGTTGTTGTTCTGAGGATTTAGGAATATAATTCTCTATATGACCTTATAAAAAAAGCTACTAAATTAAAGATTTCACCAGACTTAATATTAAACCTTCTTAATAACAAAAAGAAACACAAAAAACAATGAGCTTTTGAAGTTTTGAAAGGAAAACCCAGGTTTATTATCAATAACTATGGTTTTAGTCTGTTTAGAAGATAAAGATGCTTGGCACTGAAAAGAAGAGAGATGTTTTCTTTTATAGCACTTTTTATAAAGCCCTGGAAACAAGATTCTGGAGATATGACTGTATACATGTAAAAACCCACATTTTCCAGCTAAAGCTGGACTTGCCTGTTTTGTATCCATTTTGCATGCATTGAGGGGTGGCCTTGAGAGCACACTCCAATGCACGAACAACCTTCAGTCTGAGACACATTGTTCACATCCTGCCAAGTCATAACTGATGTTATAAAGGGTTGAAAGCTTAAATTCAGAAAAACACAGCCCTTCTCTACTTCTCACCGCAACACGTTCCTGGAAACCACATCATAACGTGGGTATCAGAGTCTCCCGGAGGAGCAGGGTTACAATCGGAGGGTGTGTTTCTCACCATGGAGTTGGCTGTATGATGCAGCAACAATGGATCACATGAGCAAAGATGTAATACTTTAAGTGTTTATAATAATTTCAATAGTAAAAGTAAACTGCAAGTACTATAAAACAGGCTTACATATACTCTGTCACTTAGACAAGAGAGGGCAAGACTCATAATATATAGAATATATTCTTTCTCTTTATGAATATACACGCATGCACACACACTGTATGAGGAATTCTAAAACTTGGCATGAAATGAACATGGTAATAATTAAATATCACAATATTTCTGCCTTTCTTTTTAGCCTAACAGGGCTTTGCGGAGGACTTTGACCAGATTTTTTGAAGAGGAAGAGAGATTCTAGTTAAACTTCTGTAATTTTACTCCAGAGACCCAATGTGCTTTTTATGAGACTTTTCACAGGCTTTTTCCCTTTGGAAAAATTTCTCTGTAGTGAGCAGAGGCTTTAGAAAAAATCAGTCCATCAACTTTAGAAGTACCCCAAAATGCTAGAGCCAGGAGATCCAGACTGTTCAGCAAAGTGCCTGAATGCATGTTGATCCCTATTGTAGCATTTAATAGTTTATTAAAATGGCATTTTAAAAACTGGTTTTTAAAAAATGAATAGTCAATCATTTCCAGACAACTGACAAAGCTGGCATAGTATACACCCAATCTGTACTTGAGCTGTTTGCTTCCCTGTCTTCTAGCTCAGATCCTGGCTGTGAAAGGCACTGTACAGCAGGTTAGAGGCAGAGAGGAGGAAGACGCAGGTGCTAGTGACAGGGTGTGGAGAGAAGGACAACTCAAACACAGCCTTAGGATAAGATTACACTCCCTGATTAAAGAGTTCCAGTCATAAGGCAGCCCTGTGGTCATCAGCACTGTCCCCTCTACTTCACTGAGGAAACTGAGGCCCCGAGAGAACACAGGACACAGCAAAGCTGACCGAGTGGGTGACCCCAGAGGCAGGGCCACGCAGGTGCCGGTACTGCCCAGGCTTCTCCAGTTTGGCTCAGGTTATAGGTGAGCGACTGACTGCCAGACTTCCTGGTGCAGAGTGGGTGGAGGGGACGCTCTGTCCTGTGTCATACTTGTGTGAGGACACATGCAGGAACACACACACACACACACACACACACACACACACACACTTTAACGTTCAGATGAATTTAAAGTAAACCTGTTGCTATTAGTCATTTAGTTCACATGGGGTCAAAAAGAGTAGCACATTTGATGCAATGGCACAAAAATAAGAAGAAAGCTAGTCTTTGGCCATTTCAATTCAGATCTCCTAAAATCAAGTTAGTTTTACATAATTTCACTGTCCAATTTGACCAGCAGTTGGTTTTAACTGTACATTTTATAGGACAGGTAAATAAAGTCCAGATAATTTAAAGCATTTATATGCAGTATCCTAACTGTGAGTCCAGACAAACCACCAAAACAAACCTCTTTTCCTCCTTATCCCTCAACAGAAATACGTCTTCTGTATCTTACAGTGTATTCACACCGCATGTTGGTATACACTTTAAAAGGGCATAGCTTCTGTTTCTATTTCAATGAAAGCCATCAACTGATTATGCTTTCCAGAAACAATTAACCAAAGCAAAACCATTTCTCTTCCTCCAGCCTTTTCCGAGCTGGGTAGTGAGTACCCTTTCTTACCACCAGTGACACTCAAGTGATTATTTAATGTTAAGGTTCACTTCCTTGGGTGTAAATTTTAGTTTTAGTTGACACTAAAAAGAAACATCAATTTATTAGGAGATAAAACTTGTTCTCCAGGAATGGGGCAGCTGCATCCATTAATTTATTGTAGTTTAATGTTCTTACACATAAAGCAAGTAGAGTTTCCCCACAAGCAGGCTTGCTACTGAATGGCGGTGTGTGCGATACGGGCATGGCCTGGAAGATACTAAAGTACGAGGTAAGACTTCCAGGACGAACTCCGCAGAAATGCAACATAACAATGGCATGTGTAGATAAGCGCAGGCGATGCTCCAGTCAAGGAGCGCGAACAAATGGAAAGGCTGCAGATGTTATAGTCCCCAACACCTACAGCCTAGCTTTCCTGGAGATGACTTAACAAAGCTGGGAACTGAACCCGCGTGGACTCTGAGTAAAGGGTGAGGCAAACAGTCCCATGCGGGCATTGCCTGATTTTCCTCAACAACAAACACACTGGTAGATGGGTGTGGGGTTCGAAGTGTCTGTAGCTGCTGAATGCCCAGATCACACTTGCCCTGCAGAAAACGAATGCACATTCACCCAAGATTTTGCAGACAGTGGTGCTCACTTCCAAGCAAGGGAAGAGTGGATTGTTTCTTTGTCTCAAGCCCACCCCCCTGCCCACTCACAGTATGCTTGCCATTGCAGTAACTACCTCCAGGTGTTGATACTTGTGGGCTCTGGCTGAGCATGTTTTGCCTGGTTAATTTGGGAAGACTGGGACTAAAAACTGCTCTAACATTTCTGTAATTTGGAGCAACAATTACCATTGTTATTTATCAAGTATTCCTTAAATGCCAGGCACTGAGCAATTTGTTTGCACTATGTAAATCTTACAGAGGTGAGAAAAATGGTAACTCAATGTTCACATAACGTAATAGATAAGGTCTAAGTGATAAAGTTTTTATGAAAACAGGAGGAAGTGACCATTCCTTAAAAGAATGGGGGAGGCTGGGCCAGACACATTTCTACAGATTCCCTGAATTTGGCCCGGTTTTGAAGTGAGGCGGAGAAATCCTTCAGGCTGAGAGGATGGCAAGGCAGGTCTGGGAGCAGCCTGTGCTTGGGGTCTCTGGACTGGGTGCTGATGTGCCTAAAAAGAGCTTGATGAGATGACTGACCTGACCTGACATGACAAACGAAGCATATACATCCGGCCTGCACTCTCTTATAGAAACCACTAAGATGACAAGGAAATAATAGGTCTTACAACCAAACAGGGAAGAAAATAGCACGGTAAGGGAAAGATGAGACTGCAGCGGCTAGAGAGCTGCAGGATGAAACGGCCTGCTGGGCTGCGGAAACCCAAGTGCAGATGGGGTAAACTAGGAGGCGTAGTGTTGCTTCTGCAGTAGCCCAGCAGGAACTGAGGACAGCTGAGTCAGGACGAAAGACTGGCCTTGGGCATTTTTACCCAAAATTTCCCCTTCTGCACCTGCACAAACCACCGATCCCTTAAAAATATGCGAGTGTATCTGTGTGGTCAGGACACCCGAGATGGCTGGGCTCGGCTTCTCACCTTGGCCTTTTGCTTACTACGAACTGGCATTGGTTATACAGCCTGTACATACGCAGTAAACGTGTAAACCAGTAGTCTGTGTTATGTAACTTTGGGGGAACTCGCCTGCTTTGTGTAATGTTGTATATAAGGGAGTGAGAATTTAGAGTGTTGCTCTCCATGGCATTGAGATAACAAAGGAATGTGAGACATCCCCATGGCTCCACAACTTTTCCTCATGCTGCCTAAATCTCAAGTGAGCCTTCCTGGCCTGAATCCACTGGAGAACAGAACATACATATATATGCCCCCACCGCAGCCCCAATATGGCCAGCAAAAGCTACTCAGTGGGAAAACCATGGCCACTGGTGGATACAGAGGCTCTGTACCCGAGTGGTATCAAGCTGGGACATCATCCTCAGAAGGAGGAGACAGGCACAACCCTGCCCATTCATGGTGTATCCTCCATCCTGCTCCCACTGCCATCCTTGCACAGTGATGCAGAACAGCTGCTCTGGCCATGCTAACTCTGCGGAAATACTTCGAGCAGGAGGAGGAGAGGAGCGTATGTGGCACAGGACGTGCAGCTCACAGGTAAGGGTTACACTGGATGAGCAGAGTGCACTGTCTTCTAAGCAGCCACACAGCCTGGACTTTGCAGAGCATCTGCAATTTCCAACAGTTTCTGCTCAGGGACGGGCTGCTCACGGTCAAACCAACAGTGTCACTTCCAGTTCAGCTGGAACATGACGGCCTGCACGGTGTAAGGAACTAGGAGAGAAGGGCTTTGCTGAGGTGCTCCATGTTAAAGCTCAGAGGGGACGGAGGAAGGCTGCCCAGCAAGGTTCCATGTCAGAAGGTTTCCAGCCTGCTTCGCTGGCCTGCCTGGCGCGGGTTGGGAAGGAGCAGCCCCCTGCCGGGGCTGGCCAGGCTCTACTGCTCCCATACTCTCCTTACTACAGCAAGCCACGGCCCAGGTACTCAGTAAATTCCCTACATCTCTGCCTTACGTGAATGAGAAGAACAGCTTCTGTATATTTCACCTTATTATACTATGAATATCTAAGCAAAAAAAGGTAACAATGAAGGCACATCCCACTTGCTTTATTCTTGCTGACAGTCTTGCTGTGGAAAAAGGAAACGAAAAATACCAGCCTTGGAGTATGACCGCAACACGAAAGAACTGTGCTGAATCATGAACATGATTATTATATGAAAAGGTTCAAATTGAATTTTAAAATCTCTTATCAGGGAGCCTTGCAAATCCCTTGAATAGTGTGCGTCAATCTCAGCAAACTCGCATAAGAGGAGGTGGAGATTTTCAAACCCAGTGAGAAAGATAAAGATGATGAGAAGCAGAAGTTCTTGGGTTGGCCAAGGGGACGTGCCCCAAACACCCACCACTGCCGAGTCCCGGCACCCCAATGGCCCTAAGAGCAAGCGCCCATCTTGTGGGCACACTGCCTTCACTGTCTGTCTGCAGGACTCGTCTCTCTCTGGAATCAGAAGTGAGTTTTTTGAGGACAGAGAGCCTGTTACATGCATTTGCGTCTCCTTAGCTCTGATGCCAGTGCCCAGTAAGTGCTCTGTATACTTCGCAATTAATAAGAAGCTCTGATCTGTGCTGTCCAGCTAGGCATCTCTTTTTCTCCTTTTGCTTAGTTTTCTTTTACAAGTATTTATATTCTGTGTCTGTACCTCCCAACGAAGGAAGTCAGGAGTACATGTACAATATCCACCAGCCCCATAAAACCAACCAGAAAGGTTTCTGTACACCTGAATCTGAAAATTGCACAACATTGTTTTGTGATTCTCCTACTAAACTCGTGACTCATATTTAAAACTAGAGACCATCATCTGAAGCTTTCCGCTCCAAACCTCCCAAACACACGCACATGCAGTGCAGGCACTTACTTATTTTTCATGGTTCTGATGCCACAAAAAGGTGACAAAATGTACGACAAAGCAAGTAGCACAATCATAGAAAATTGGGAAACAAATTCTACATATTCTGTTCACTTGTTACATCATTCTAAACCAGTATTTTTTAAACTTTAACCACAACTCACAATAAAAAGAGTATTTTATGTAGCAATTACTACAAATACACATGAAAACTGCATCAGAGATTAAAGAAATAAAAGCTTCCTATTTCCAATGTAATATTTTCTATTGGTTCTTCCACATCCTCCTTCCATTCCTCCCTTCCTCCCTTCTTCTGGTGCTGGGGATTAAGCCCAGGTCTTGCACATGTCAGGAACATACTCTACCACCATGTGGGTACAGACCTCCAGCCCCCACATTCTTCTTAAAAATTGCTGATGTCAACCCAAAGCAATCTCATCACCTGGCCATGAGAAATAACCTATCATTTAAAAATTGTTACCACTTGAAAGTTGTTCTCACTTAATTTCAGAAGAAAAGTGACTCAAAGGCAAAAAAGAGTCATCCTGTATCATGTTCACTGTTTTGCTTTTGTCTATATTGTTGGTATTTTGCTACTGTTCTTTTTTATTATCTTCTTTAAAATAAAAAGGAAAGTAAAAAAAAAGATGTATAAGGTAGGAAATAACTTTTACAGAAAAAGCTAAAGAACCCAGCATCTTCAGGAATGATCTCATTAACAATCTCCAGGCCTGTGGGTTTTTTTTCTTCTATGTTTGAGTCTCTACATTTTTCCATTTTGATGCCCACGTAGCTAATACACAGGTGATAGTCAAGCATGAGGCAGGCTGGTGACGAGGAGAAATAGAAAAGTAGCTCTGGCTCAGGTCCAATGTGATCAGCCCAGACTTCACTCTGAGGCCTCGCCCTATCCACACTGCACCAACTAACACAGCAGGTCCCAAACCTTCGAGAGAAATAAAGATTGTATATATGCCAAGTACCACAGGACCTTTCCCACAACACCACCCCGCAGAATTCTGCATGAGGAAGTACTCCATCCTGGAGCTGTCTGTTTGGACCACTGCAGATGGTCACTGGACTTTGCCATGGGGCTGATTCAGTGGAGGAACTGTATTTCCTGTTTCATTTAATTTTAATGAATTCAAAGTTAAAGTGCCAAGAGTCACCAGTGTCTGTCACTCTGGACAGCCATAGATCTTGAACCTATTAGCAATGGGCAAGATGGACAGGGCTGAAGGTGCTGGGGCAGGGACAAATGCAGGGAGATGAATCCTGGCCATATTTTTCCATGAGATATTTCCAAAGATGAAGCCTGAGCCAGGGTAGCTGGCAGTCTCAAATCTTGAAAGAGAAACCGAGTTTATGGAACCAAACAAACACAGAAGGTCAACTCTGAAATTATTTTCACTGGTACTAAGCAGTCTCTTCCAAGAAGTCCCCCGGCCAAAGGTATTGCATGGAAAGTTGCATATTTGGGAGGGGCCTACTGGAGGCAAGGACCTACTTCCCAGGTTTTAAAGATGCTCAGGTTTAGGTTCTGCCCATCACTTACTGGCTTTATGACCCTGAGCAAGTTATAAACATCTCTTTGAGCTTCTACTACAACTCAGAGGCTGCTGTGAATAATATAAATGAATGAGTTTTGTAAGGAGGAGAAGCACTGTATATTTAAGGAACAAATGTGCTGTGGTAGATGGTGCGTACACATGCAGTTATTCACACCACTGGGCGGTGGGTGCACCCAGGCAGATGTACAAATAACCTCATTGTAGCTTAGGGTAACTATCAACTAAATCTTGTAGGTGGAAAGAATGCAGATTTTATTCACTTTACATATGTCACTCCAGAAAATAAGTAGGTAATCAACAAACTGGGAAACAGGATTACCTGAATGGCAAATGGCTCACCTTGCCCAAACCAGGCAACTAGTAAATCCCAGAACACAGCAAGTGGCTGAACATAATCGAAGGTCTCTGTGCTTTTGAGACAGTTTCCATAAGATCTTCATCCATGAAGGTATCTACCACAAAGACAGGTAACGTAGCCTTTACATACCTGCTCCTAACAACAATTCTAAAGCACACATGAGTCCCATGATGTACTTTTTATAGGGGAAGTGAGAAAACAGAGATTAAAGAAGTTGCCCAAAATCAACAGCTAGTGGCAAACAGGCTTGGGATTCTGCCAGGGAGTATCCATCTTACAATACTGCCTTTATATGAGGACACTCCATGTAGAGTTATCTTAGCATTTTCACCCTAGCATTTATTTTAAATAAGATCACATATTTTAATAACATCAAGGTATACTGATAGAAATTAAAAAACCCACAGGTGACAAGTAGATAGAATCTTATAAAAACAGACTAAAATATTGTAACAATCTGTACTTGTTTAATACAGGGCAATCAGTTCTTTATATCTTACTAACCCAAGGAAATACTGTGTAAAAATAATCCAGAACCATAATGCATAGACTCATAAAGCTTGGTTCAATTTTCATTTGAATATACTGCAAAAAAGGGCAAGAGTTCATTAAATACTAAATTTTTTACAGAGCAAGACTAGCTTTTAAAGTAGTCAGCTCTGGTTTCTTCAAAGATGCACTATACTGAACACATCATATAGTCATGTAGAACTAATGAGACTTCCCAAATAATTCGAAGCTTGAATTCAGTGTCTTCTAGGATTTGTCCTCAAAGCAGAGTACACAGTTTGGTGCAGTCAGTAGGCACCAGCACAACAGACTCCCAGAGCACTATGTTCTCAACAGTGCTATTGGGTATATTTGAAGAAACGTGCTAAAGGAACAGGCAATTGAGGCGTCTGAAGTTAGACCTAACAAGGTGAGTAACCGCTGGGCAAGTCACACCATATTTTACAGATGGTTCTCACATTGCACGAGATGCAGAGATTGCTTTAAAAGGTATAATCTTCTGTCATCTTTTTTTTCTTTTGGTATTCAAAGCAATTGCTTTCCAAAGGGAAAAGAAAGCAAGAGAACAGTGGTGTACATCCCTAGACTTCTTGCCAACATGTAAACTTTGACCATTCACATTATGCAGTTACTGACCAGCTGAGCTAAAGGACAGTACAGCCATTAACTTACTGTGACTCTTGTCTGAAAAGAAGTGAAGCTCCTTTGGGGCCTGTACCTATCATGCCAGCCCAACTAAGGGAGTATCTGGGGGGTTAATGTGTGTAGGCCAGCAAAACCAGAGAAGGGCTTCAGAGTTACAAAAGATAACTGAGTCACCAAGAATTGGGGGCAGTGCAAACTGAAATCCAGTGCCAAGAGGGTAAGGAATGGATTCATTCAAACATTGCCCACTATGTCTAGTGAGAAAAAGGCTCTCTATTATGCCCACAGGGGATTGTCCCTAAAGTAGGAAATGTGGTGCATGCATGCGTGCGTGCGTGCGTGCGTGCGTGTGTGTGTGTGTGTGTGTGTGTGACAGAGAGAGAGAGAGAGTGTGTGTGTGTGTGCATGAATGTGTGCATCTACTGTGCTGGGCATAAAGTGATGAAGAGATCTGGTATGTTTCTTATCCTTATGGAGAACTGCACTGATAATAAGTTAACTGGAATTATACCATATGAAAGAAGAACAAGGTTAACTTGACCGAGTTCAGCTTGTAACACTCCCCCTAATTCTGATTTCATGAAGTAAATTTAAGTGATTAGTAAGGAAATGCTACCAAAAATTGGCCTGAGAGGCTTGAAGGTCCTCCAGGCAACAGCAGTGCCCTTGAAAGCTTTTAAACTACCAGGACTGGTCACAGGTTTTCATGGGACTATAGGAATCAGACTCATTACCCAACTCCGGGAAGCTACCCATCTAGAAGCTGTCACCACCCACATGGGCATCCGAGACCCCATAATCTCATAACTGAAAATATTTCCCCCAAATAGTGTGTTGGGGTGAATGCTTGCTGCATATTGCCAAGAACTTGCTGAGATCACAATGGCGTGGGAATGAGCTCATATCCTCCTGACAGAAGGGAGCGGTGTGCTTTTCACATCTCATTATATTAACATGCATGTTTTCACGCTTACCAGGTTTATCAGGGCTGGTTATTTTTGACGTTAGAAACAAATGACTTGTCACTCACTTGACTGAGGCAGGAGTTTAGATTTGTTAAACAAAAATTACAGGAGTCCATTGTTCTGAACCATGCTCCTGTATTAGGCCCCAAAAATCCACACCAACCAAAATGGAGTCGCTAGTGCTAAATACCACATCATTAGAATGCAACTTCAGGGAAGCAGCCAGATCCACAAAAGTATCAGCTTTTCCTGAAAATAGAAGATTATACCCACACAAAGAGCCACAACATGAAGGATAGAAAGTTACATTGCAAACAGTCACCCATGCTGCAGGAACCAGATCTGACTTCTTGGGTGAGGTAGCATGTGTGCTGGGTCTTAAAAGAGAAGTACCATTTGAACAATAAAGAAGGGGCATAAGCTGGAAAGATGGCCGGGTAGGATGTTGTGGTTAGATAGAAAAGGAATGCCCTTTGGTTTCCTAACCTGAACAGAATGAGAGAAGAGTGGGAGGTCATAACAGAAAGACATAGGGACAGGGCTGGGGATATAGCTCAGTGGAATAAGCATCTGCCTGGCAAGTACACAGTCATGAGTTCAATCCCTGGTACTGCCCAAAAACAAACAAACAAAAAAGACATAGCGACAAAGTAATTTACACTCGGGGAGGAGCTCGGCCCACAGAGGAACATCTAGGCGCCCCTCTGCCTGCGCGGACTTCTGAGCGAGTGAGCTGTTTGCACGCCCCGACTGGATCTCTGAGTCAGGGAGGAGCTCGGCCCACAAGGGAACATCTAGGTGGCCCCTCCGCCTGCGTGGACCTCTGGGTGGGGGAGCTGTGTGCGCGCCCCGACCGGATCTCTGAGTCGGGGAGGAGCTTGAACCACAGAGGAACATCTGGGCGGCCCCTCTGCCTGCGAGGACCTCTGCGAGGGGGAGCTGTGTGCACGCCCCGACCGGATCTCTGAGTCAGGGAGGAGCTCGGCCCACAAGGGAACATCTAGGTGGCCCCTCCGCCTGCGTGGACCTCTGGGTGGGGGAGCTGTGTGCGCGCCCCGACGGGATCTCTGAGTGAGGGAGGAGCTTGAACCACAGAGGAACATCTGGGCGGCCCCTCTGCCTGCGGGGACATCTGGGCGGGGGAGCTGTGTGCACGCCCCGACCGGATCTCTGAGTGAGGGAGGAGCTTGAACCACAGAGGAACATCTGGGCGGCCCCTCTGCCTGCGGGGACATCTGGGCGGGGGAGCTGTGTGCACGC
>PVLD010013804.1:0-54596 GCA_004027595.1 Dinomys branickii | reverse complement strand
AGAACAGATGAGACGAAGGAAAGGAGAAAAGAAAAAGACAAAAATGTATGTATGTATATAGGAATATATATGAATATACATATATGCAGGAGGGCTAACATGGTTCTACTATTGTATTATATCACTTAATGCTAAGCAATAATCGATGACAGGATATTAGATTAATCGTGTATATCTGTACACACACTTCGAAGATATCTATATGTAAAGCAGCAACAAGCGGTGTTTTTTTGTTGTTGTTGTTGTTGATGTTGTTGCTGTTGTTGTATGCCTGTTTTGTTTCTTGTCTTTGGATTTTTGGTTTTTGTGTTTTTTTTTCTGTTGTTGAGAGGATTAAGTGTCTGACTAAATTTGCATGTCTGTATATGGGTTCATACATTTACAATTCGAAGATATCAACGGATGAATCAATAACCACTGTTAAGACCATATCACCTTGTCTATAGATTAGTTGTGATTGTACTATTTTCTATGATAATTGGTGTCTGTTTGTCAATATGTTCTTGTACTTTTATGTTTCTAAAATTTAAAAAAATAAATAAATAAATAAAAACTATAGTTAAGATTGTATAGAAGAGGAAATGTGCATATTTAACAATTGTATGCAATGATCTTTAGGCTAGATTTTTAAACCATATGAAAAATCATTGTTAATGATTAATTTAAGAGGCAGATAATCTATGCTAATGATTATGCCTGAAAATTATGAGACCTTATATATTTATATTTTGATGAAGATTTGTTAGAAATGCTATTAAAACAATAGTGTTATTTACTGAAAATCATGAACATTCAACTTATTTTTGTTTTTCAACAATTAATGGATTTCCATTTATATAACAAAATTGTCATAATTTTCTAATATGACAATTTTCACAGCATACTTCCCTTGAATTCAAGAGTATTGTACTAAAAATGAAAATTTTATGGTGAATCTTGAGCAAATAAGTTTGACAAAAGCATATGGTAGTGATTTAAGTCTACAAGAAAAAAAGACAATATTGTCTGTTCATATTTGGTGAAGCTGATGTGAAAACTTGCTCTCTGAAGTTTCTGCTTCTTGACGTCAGGAAAATCTCAGCATTCAATATCCCATGTAATCAAGGTGATTCTAGTCAGTCATTCACTTTGCTAATGGGAGAGAGACCCGTGACAGGGGAGGTAATGACCATACTTTCTGAATAGGTCCACACCGTGGCCTTGAGGAAAAATTCAGTTTTATTCATATATAATGAACTTGAATTCTCTTTCCTTCACTCAACAAGCATTTATTCAGATCTTAATTTATGCTAATTATGCAGTGAAGTATTGGGAATATAAGGAACAAGATAGTTAGTATAGTCCTTGCCTTTCATGAAGTGCCATGGAGGAAGATGATCATTAAAGGAAGTCATACAGCCAATTCTATACCACAGCTAAGATCAGGGCTGGGTACAGAGGTAGAAAGCAGGGTTCTCTCTACTGACCTTCTTCAGGAGCACAAACACTGCCATTTGGATGCTGTCTTTTGTTGTTTATCTGTTCTGTGACCTTGGCAAATTATTCAGTTCCTCTTAGGTCACCCTTTCTCAACTTTACAGTGGGAATTAATTCCCATACATGACATAGGGCTGAAAATTCAGAGCTTTCTTCTCCTGATGAGGTTGGTTGTGTCTCTTCTAGCTGAAGTTATCAATGATTGCTATGTCCTCTACAGAACAGAGAAAGTGACACTGTTCTCCTGGTGTGGTCAAATAAAATTGAATAGCTCACACCTATCTGCCATGGGCACCTGCCCTCAGGACACACTCCCTCCAGTGGTATCATCATGTTGACAGAAGCCCAATGAGGAAGAAATTGCCTCTAAGGTCTCTGATAGATGTTTTAGCTGATTTGCCCCTCATGAGAGTGCAGAAGCCATTTTAGTAGCAGATCATCCAGCTGACTCTTTTATCCCAGGTGTTTTACTTACTCTTAGCCGTTGAACTCTCTCCAGTGAAGAGTCCAGACTTGCAATGGACAAGCCATGTCCACTTAGAATCTCCTCAGTCCCTAATTTTATAAGCTATGGACATAACTGCCTCATTTTTTGCCATCAAATTTTGGAGTGGTGTGTTAAGTTTCAATAAAAAACCAGAATCTCCTCCACTCATATTAGCCACTGTCACAATAAAAGTCAAGAAGATAGTGTTGTATTTTAAGTGTAGTAGGCACTATTGGAGGTTTTTTCTCATTATATGGCTTTTCAGACATTCTTAACATACCACATACTGAATCACATACTTCATGGACTCTTAAACATTTAACTGACATTTTACAACTTCCAGGACAGCCCCACAATGTAATCTCAAACTACATTTAGGAAATCTAATACTATAAATGTTTATTTTTTTAAAATCATGTAAGTACAATAATGCAAGGCCTATCCTACCATGAATCCTTCTTTAAAATCACTGAGGTACCCACAAATTCACCGGGACTTTCCACTGTTGCTGCAGTTCTCTCTTTAGTTACTTGGTCACTGCAGGGATGAGGTCAGCAAAGCTGAGTTATCATGCTGGACATGACTAAAGATAGAAATTGATATGCTATCAATAAATCCATAAGTAACTGAAGAGCAGCAACAGCAATAATGTCTGACAAATCCTTTCAAATCTCTGAGAAATGCACAAACACACATTTGAAATAATGCTGAGCTTCACATTCTAACTGTTGGAGGACAACACTGTGTTGCCTATATTTAGGTCCACAAGGGTCTGCCTGAAACAAACGGATACATATGCTTGTCAGCTTTTTCTTCTCAGAAAGGACTCTCCATCACGCACCTACAGGGATACTGAACAGCCCTTCAAGATAAATTGTCCATCATATTTTTTATCAGGGGGATATTATGAAATTATCCAGAGCAGGTACATAGGACGAAAATTTATTTTTACCAAAACAAATCTCAATCTTCCAATAGCAAGAAATGAAGACGATGTTTAGGTATTTATAGTTGCTCATTAGAAACTTTGAAATTTAGAGAACAAGGCAGAGACATGATAAAGTCTAAGAAGTTTCCCTAAATTTTCTTCATGTACAGCAAGATGGAGGAATACATGCTATCATAAATATAATGAAAGAAGTTAAAATTTTTTAGAGATAGATTCTATTATTCTAAAAGCATATCTTCCAATGGAATCATGCTTTTCAAAAATGCAGTCTTTAAAATGTTTTCTTTTAAATTTGATAGGATGCTAAAACACATTCATCAATTTAGACTTTAACAAACCCTGAGTGCTATGATGATTTGTTTATTCAGACAGGTGTATTTCTGGTTATCACCCTCCCTCAGTTACCACTTCCTTTACCAGTAAAAATTTAACAGCATTTATGTAGATTGAAATGACTGCTTTTAACTGATCCATTAGGAGTGCATCGGAACATTGCCTCCAACGCGTTGCATCTGCAGCCGAACAACGTACGAGCAAAATGTACCGTGTGGATGAACTAGTAACATAATCTGCAGTACCAGTTAAAATGAAAATATGGGCTACTTTAAGAATTTCAAGATGATAAGATTAGAGCATTAAACAAAGCCTGGGATCTTTTTAAGCACTCACTCCTATGCACTCCAAGGGTCATACATTGACCAAGCCAGCCCTGGCAACAGACAAGCCGTGTCTATGTGGAATCTCCTCAGACGCTCATTGTAGAAGCTGTGAGCATAACTGCAGCATATTCTTTGGCAGCAAAATATTTAGAGAACACTGACCAGATGAGTGAAAAGCAAAATGCAATGTCAGTGGAAAGGCTTAGTGTGAGTCTATGTGTACCTCAGTGTTTTTAAACTGGAGCCCTTCTTGCCAAGAAAACTAGTCCATAGAACCAAAAGCCCCTCAATAAATTATTGAAGATTTCAAGAATCTTTAAAGGTTTTAAGAATCTACCAAACACTTTAGCAAATAAGTCTCCACACCTACTTGCTCTTATGGCTTACATGTAGATGTCCCTTCCCCCAAAGCCTCATGTGCCCAGTGGATGGACATTTGGGAGGTGACTGGATCATGAGTGTGTGATACTGGATTAGTCCACTGACACCTTTACAGCTGGGTATGATGTTGGCAGGTAAAGCCTGGTAGGAAGTAGGGGGTTTCTGGGAGCATGGTCTGGAAGGATGTACATATCCTTCCTATGCTCTTGATCTCTCTCTCTCCACTTCCTGCCTGCCATGCCTTGAACTGTTTCTCCTCTGCCATACCCCTCTGCCATGAGACCATCCTGCTTTGTAGACAGCGAACTATGGACTGAAACCTCTACAAACTGTGAGCTAAAAGAACCCTCTGTCCCCTTAACTTGTGGGTATCAGCTATTCTGTCCCAGCAACACGAAAGTAACTATGATATCTGCCTATAAAATGACCTTCCATGCATACAGTTTGCTATCAGAGCAATGCCAATTAATCACCCTTCTTCAGCAAAATGAAAATATCCAGCCTGAAAAATGCAGTAGGCTTGAATCTCTTGCTATTTTAATATTAATTCAGGTTAAGAAATAGTACCCACAAAATTCATGAAATTGGGCCAGTTGTATGTACTAAAATAAAAAAGGGACAATGAACAAGCCCTAAAATCCTGATACCTTAAAGTAGATACACATAAAGTATACCTCTCCATGGGTGCTTAACCTCCTTTTTATACAGATGTCCTTTGTCACCTTTCCTCATTAAACCATCGCAGATATTTTCTTGTTTTAAATTATGAAAGATAAATTAAGCATTTCCATGATTGTGGTTGTCTTCACAAAAATTAAACTGAACAAGTACCATATATTACAAAACTTCACTCTGTGCAGCACCTTTCCCAAGGCCTTCCCTCACTCACTTCTCTATTTGGAAATCTGAGCAACTCCGTATTTGTAGAAATTTCTTTTCTTCACCTTGGGCACTGTCTTCCCAAATTCAATGCTACTGACATTGTGGATGAGCTAATTCTATGTTGTGGAGGGCTACCACGGTTTCATCCTGGGCCAGCAGCCCTAGTTTCTTCTCAGGAGAAGTCACCTCCATGAAGGACAAATGCTTTCCACCTGCCGTTGCACAAGCAAGCTGATGAGCCTCAGCCCTTCAGAGCCAGTGTGGTGACTTGTTCCATTATTGTTACCTGTACATAAGACTGTGGGAAACCCACACAGCCCCTTGAAATTTCAGTCTCCTGTGTAAAAGAGAGTTTGGAGATGCACTTCATAGGGTTTTGATTAAGTCTGAATAGATAATAGCTGTAAAGTGTTTAGTGCTTGGCATATATGAACATTGAATCAGTGTTGTTTAAAGACTGCATTTGAGATGCAGTCTAACTCAAATCAGTGAAATGAGAATCAGGAATTCAGAGAAGAAAGAGAAACGTACACTTCCAAAACTGAACACTGCTATGTCCATCCATATGGATGCAGATGCTAGGCTGTAATAATGTTTTGCCTCAGAATTTCAAGGAATTGGCTTGAAAGCTAAACTTCATGTTTTTTTTTAAAAATATGCTTTTGCTTATTTTTTTGAAGAGAAATTGGAGGGGAATAGTACTGGTCATTATTTTTTTTCTGTACAGAGGATTGAATCCAAGACCTTGGCACTGAGCTGCCTCTTAGAGCTATTTTGTTTGTTTTGTTTTTGTTTTTTGAGACAAGGACTTACTAAGTAGCCATTTTGCTCAGGCTGGGCTCAAAGTTGTGATCCTCCTGCCTCAGCCTCCCTAATCACTGGAATTACAGGTATACACCAGCACACCTGGCTTGGTCATTAAATTCTACACCAACATGTTGAATTTTCTCCAAGTTAAAAATTATCTAACACATTTACTTAATAAAAAAAGAGTATGTAGCCACTGGGCTTTGGGGAAATAAACCCAACCCAAAGATACTTAAGGTGCAGAGCCTAATTTCCTAAAAACCACAGTTTTTAGGTGAATTAAGTGCATAAGCATACAAATGGCCTTAGTAGATGTACACAGCATATTCCACCCCACAATATCAGAATACACATCAGCTGCACCTGGGTCTTTCTGTAAAATAGACCACATTCTAGCCCATAGATCACACCTACCTAAATGCAAAAGAATTGATATTCTCCCATGCATATTATCTGACCACAGTGCAATGAGACTGGAAATTAATGATAAAAACCCCATAAACACTTGGAAATAAGACAAAAATCTCCTGAATAACCAATGGGTCACACAAGAAATTAAAGAAGAAATTAAAATTACCTACAAGCAAATGAAAATGCAAATAAAACCTACCAGAATCTGTGGGATGCAATGAGAGCAGTACTCGGAGGGAAATTTATACTGATGAACTCACATATAAAGAAAACAGAAAGACAGCAAATAAATAGCCTAATGCTGCACCTCAAACTTCTAGAAAAAGAACAAGTCAAACCAAAAGCCCAAAGAAAGAAGGAGATTATAAAACTCAGCACAGAAATTAATGCAATTGAGATGAAGAAAACACTACAAAAAATAAATGAATCAAAGTGTTGGTTCTTCGGAAGAATAAATAAAATTGATAAACACCTAGCTAACCTTATTAGAAAAGAAAGGAAAGAATTCAAATTCATGCCATAAGGAATGAAAAGGATGAAATTACTATAGATCCCACAGAAATTCAAAAGATCATTAATAACTACTTTGAAAATCTTTACTCCCATAGGATAGAAAATTCAGAAGAAATGGACAGATTCCTAGAAATGTAAGAACTACCAAAATTGAATTAGGAAGATACAAAAATCCTGAACAACCCAATATCAATTAATGAGATTGAAAATGTCATTAAAAATTTACTGACAGAAAAAGCCCAGGCCCTGATGGATTCACAGCAGAATTCTATAAAACATTCAGAGAAGATTTAATGCCAACACTCCTCAAACTCTTCAATGAAATTGAAAAGGAAGCAACTCTCCCTAATACATTTCTGGAGGCAAGTATTATACTGATACCAAAACCAGAGAAGGACCCAACCAAGAAACAGAACTATAGGCCAATCTCTCTAATGAACATAGATGCAAAGATATTCAATGAAATAGTAGCAAATAGAATGCAGTGAATCATAAGGAAAATTATACACCATGACCAGGTAGGATTTATTCCAGGAATGCAGGGATGGTTCAATACTGGTAAATCAATTAATGTAATACATCATATCAATAGAGTCAAAGGCAAAAATCACATGATCATCTCAATAGATGTGGAAAAAGCTTTCGATAAAGTCCAACATGCATTCATGTTAAAAACCCTAGAAAAAATAGGTCTACCTGAATCTGATCAGAGCCATCTATGAAAAACCAACAGCCAACATCATACTAAATGGTCAAAAACTGAAAGCTTTCACTTTAAAGTCAGGAACAAGGCAAGGATGTCCATTCTCACCACTCCTGTTCAACATAGTTCTGGAAGTATTAGCCAGAGCAATTAGACAAGAGAGAGAAATAAAAGAAATACGGATAGGAAAGGAAGAAGTAAAACTATCGCTATTTGCAGATGACATGATTATTTTTGGGGAAGACCCAAAAAACTCCACAAGAAGACTCCTTCAATTAATAGACAAATTCAGCAGAGTAGCTGGATGAAAGTCAACACCCAAAAGTCAATAGCATTCCTGTACACAAAAAACAAACAGTCTGAGAGAGAAATTAAGGAAACCATACCTTTCATAATAGCATCCAAGATACTGAAATATTTAGGAATCAATCTAACAAAGGATGTAAAAATTTATTCAATGAAAACTACAGTAGTCTGAAAAAAGAGATCAAAGAGGATTTCAATAAATGGGAAAATATTCCCTGCTCATGGTTCGGAAAAACCAACATTGTGAAAATGGCCATACTACCAAAATTTTTATACAGATTTAATGCAATTCCCATTAAACTACCATTAGCATACATCGCAGATCTAGAGAAAACATGTCTTAAATTCATCTGGAACCAGAAGAGACCCAGGATAGCAAAAGCAATCCTGGGCAACAAGGACAAGTCAGGTAGAATCACAATTCCTGTCCTGAAATTATACTACAAAGCTACTGTAATAAAATCAACCTCGTGCTGGCTCAAAAACAGAGCTGAGGATCAATGGAACAGACTGGAAGATGCAGCCATAACCACAAACACACTAAACCACCTAATATTTGACAAAGGGGTCAAACAAACTCACTGGAAGAAAGATAACCTGTTTAATAAATGGTGCTGGAAAGATTGGCTTTCCTCTTGCCAAAGATTGAAAATAGACCCAAGTCTATCACATGCACCAAACTCAAGTCAAAGTGGATCACAGATCTCAACATTAAAACAGAAGCTCTAAATCTATTGGAAGAGAAAATAGGTAAAAATCTTGATGACATAGGAGTAGGCAAAGAGTTCATGAACAAAAATCAAACTGCAAGGGACACTTCAAAGAATCAATAACTGAGACCTCATCTTACTGAAAAGCATTTGCACCTCCAAAGAAATCACCAGCAAAGTGAAAAGAAAACCCACAAATTGGGAAAAAATCCTAGCTGGCTGTCCTTCAGACAAAGGTCTTCTATCTAGAACATACAAAGAATTAAAAAACATGAACCTGTCCTAATCCAAAGACCCAATCCAGAAATGGGCATCTGAGATGAATACACACTTCTCAGATAAAGAAATACAAATGGCAAATAAATATATGAGAAAATGTTCTACATCTTTAGACATTTGAGAAATGCATGTAAAAACAACACTGAGATTTCATCTCATCCCAGTAAGTTTGGCCAGCATGAAGAAATCATCCAATAACAAATGCTGGCGAGGCTGTGGAGAAGTAGGAACTCCTCTGCACTGTTAGTAGGAATGCAGACTGGTGAAACTACTGTGGAGAGCTGTTTGGAGATTCCTTAGCAAACTTGGTCTAGAGGTCCCATTCAACCCAGCTATTCCCCTTCTGGGAAGATCTGAAAGCATCACATCACAATCATATATGTGCACCCATTTTTATAGTAGTACAATTTGTAATAGCTAAATTGTGGAAGCAACCCATATGTCCATCCTCAGAGGACTGGATTAAAAAAATATGGCATTTTTATATAATGGAATATTACTCAGCCATGAAGAAGGACAGATTTGGGGCCTTTGTAGGCAAATGGTCACAACTGAACAGTGTACTGCTAAGTGAAATAAATCAGAGGTTCATGTGCAGGCAGCATATTGTATCATTGGTGTAGGAATCTGAAGATGGGAATGTGGATTGGGGGTGTGTGAAGGGAATCTGTTCAAAGGTAGGGAACAGGTGGGATGAGGGGAGGAGGAAAGGGAAGAAAGGGACAGATATGTATCTATGTGTGTATATGCAGGATGGCTAATCTGGTGCTACTGTTGACCTGTGTTGCTTTATGGTAAGGAACAGTTCATGTTTGTTTGAGCAAGATTGTATGTATATATTTGATTTCAGGAGCATGCACTTTGAAGTTATCAATGTGTGGTACAGCAACCATTGGTGATTCCTTGTTGCTTTGTATGTAGTTCAATTTTGATTGCACTGCCCTTGTGTTACTTTGTGTCTTTTTTTAAATGTTTTCCTTTTATTGTTGTTGTTTTTTTTTGTTTTCTTTGTTTTTATACTTTTAAAAAATAAAAAAAAAGGTGTTTTTGGGTACCAAGGTAAAATACTGCTAACATCAAAAGGAATTATCATTTATTTGGGATTACTGGCTGCTGAGCATTGTGCTAAATTGCTAGTGTGTCTTATTTAACTAACACTGTCTGGGATGCTAAACTAGGCTGTATAAGCAAAGACATAGAAGCTGGCATTGACTATTGAAAAATGATACGTACTTATAGTATCAGACAGAGAATGGGGAAATGCATTTCAGAAAAATGGTTAACAGTTATGCAGCAG
This sequence comes from Dinomys branickii, assembly GCA_004027595.1. Classification (NCBI taxonomy): domain Eukaryota; kingdom Metazoa; phylum Chordata; class Mammalia; order Rodentia; family Dinomyidae; genus Dinomys; species Dinomys branickii. Next base: position 44,736 of record PVLD010013804.1, on the reverse strand, counting down.
GCTTTAAAACACGAGGCACATGAAATTTTAACAAGTTTAATGTAGCTGAAGCATAATATTATTTATCATTTGAGAAGACAAAAGAAAATCAAGAATCACATTGATCAAGGCTGTAAAATCATCTGATTCCAAGCAACAGGTTTTCTTATACTGTCAGTATTAGAATATAACAACAATTTTGTTAAGCCCAACACAACACAGAAAAGTCTATTCTCACAAAAGTGATCACAGTGGTACACTGTAAATCTCAAATGGTGTGCAATGGGATTCTGATAGCTGATATGCATTGGTAGATGTGGAAGAAGGGAATGTTTTAGACTGACTGTGGTCTTCTACCCCAGGGGCATAGATGGAATATAGTGGCAATAACTGAAAGAAGGAACCAACACCAAAAGTTACTTTTGTGAGTAGAAAACTGTTAAGTTGGACAGAAAAGTTACCATACATACATTGCTGGATTTGAGTATGGGGCAGAGAGGAATAAGGGCTAAGGTGCTGATATGAAAACTATAGATTGTAATCGAAATGATAACGGTTACATTTAAGTAATTAGAAAGGTGAGAATGGAGGGGAACATAAGCTGGCTGTTAACCAGTTCATAGTTTTTTTTTATTTTAAAGGGAAAAATTAAAAATAGCAATAAAATGCTTTCAAAACAGGAGAGTTACAATAATTAATACAGTGCATAGTGTTATCTTTATAGTAGTTATTCAGAGTAGAAGATAGGTTTTGAATTTCAATTCCAACTTCAATATCTTACTAACTGCCAATTTATAAACACATTTTACTAGTAATACCTGCAGCAATAAGGACTGCAAACTTCTCCATCAGCACAATTACACTAGTTTTCCTTTATATACTCCTGAAGATGGCATGATATTAAGGCACATGGCATTCTCATGACATGGAAGACTGACCAGTGACAAATGTCTAATTGGTTGGTATGAAATTTTCATAGATTTAATGCAATACAATTTGAAACTCCAAATAAAATTATTTTGTGATGCTTGTCAATGATTCATGGTTTGAGCTACAAGAATAATTAGAGAAGAATAAAAAATATTGGATAAGTAGATTTATTAGAAACTATAATTCCTGAAGCAATGTAGGGTCAGAGAAACGAAATGGCCAAACATTGACAAAATCAGATAGAAAAATCCAGAAGCAAACAACAAACAGGTTAGAAGAAGTACTTTAAATCCACTGGGAAATAGAAGTATTAGGAAAAATTACATAAGATTCCCCCTTACCAACAAACCAAAACAAAAACCACATAGTTTTGTAACGGCAAATCAAATAGCTATGACACAAGATAGCTAAGTTAATTGTACTAGTAATTTCTGTTTCTTCATTGAAAAGAACAGTTAGTGTTTATATTTTTTGATCAATGTTACATGCCTATATATGATAATCAGAGCAACTACTTTGAAGAAAACACTATGCAATATAATAACCATTGTTAATTGCCTATTACCTTGTTTAGAAAGTTTGTATCATTTTTATTGGTGTTTTATTCCTTTTCTGTATGTCAGTTAAACACATAAACACATTAAGAAGCACATAATTAACTAGGGAAGATATTAAACATGGGCATAACCTACAAAGCATTAATGAATTTAATGCACATAATTGCCTTGTGATCAATCGAAAGTAGAATTCTATTGAGAGAAATGGAGCAAGAGAAATACAAAAATCATTTATAAAAGAAGTGAAAATGAGCAATAAATATTTTAAAACTTAAGATTCTTATTCATAATCATAATTATGCAAATTAAAGCAGTAATGAATAATTTGCTTACTCAACTGGCAAATATGGATGCATTTATTTAGTATTCTTTCTTAGTGCATACATACCGGTTGTTCCCTCCTGTGCCACGATCCTGAAGAATTTCACTTTGACTTTAACTAACAGAAGTACAAAATTCAGCACCACATATCTTTTGTGTAATTACATTAATGTCATTTGTTTATGCATTTCATTTTAAAATATGTATTTTTCTTCAATACATAATAGTTTATTTACAGTATAAACTAGGATATTCCACCCCACAAAAACCTTTGTAATCTTCAATATCTTGAGACAAATTAATGTTGATGTTGATTTTATAATCAATCACATGACTCTTCCCTCAAAATGGAATCATAAAATAACATCTATATTCTGCCTCCTATTTTTTAATGTGAATATAAATATATAGATATGTTGTCACGTTGCTTTAACTCTTGGTATACTTTATCTTATATGTAGTCATTTATTTAAAGACTTCTTTTTTCATTCAGATATGCTCCTTCCCATTCTTTTTTTTTTCACTTTTATTTTAAAAGTAAAGAACAAAAATATATTAACGAACAAACACAAAGTACCATAAGAATAGTACATTCAAAACTGAGTTACAGACAAGGAGACAGGGAATACCAATGGTTGTTGCATTACATATTGATAACTTTGAAGTGTATACTCAGGAAAACAGATATAGACATGCAAAACTGATCAAGTAAATAATCATCAACAATTCCTTACAATGAAGTGACCTAAGTCAGTAGTACAACTAAGTTAGATATGCTGCATATACATACATACTTACTTACATACATAGATAATTATCCCTTCCTTCCTTTTTCATTTTTTTATATAAATTTTTTCTAAAGTATGAAAGAAAAAGAACTACATCAACAAAAAAAAAAAGACGAAAGCGTTAACAAAGAGACACAAAGCACAATAACACTATAATCAAAATTGAATTATAGACAAAGCACAGGAAACGAACAATAGTTGTTGCACTGCATATTGATAACTTCAAAGTGTATGCTCAGGAAAACACATATAGACATACAGCATTGATCAAACAGCCAGTCATCAACTATTCCTTACCATTAAGTGACATAAGACAATAGTAGAACCATGTTAGCCATCCTGCACATATGTAAATAGGTACATACATACATACATTTTTGCCTCTTTCTTTTTTCCTTTCCCTCATCCCATCTGTTCTTTACTTTTGAGCAGATTTCCTTCATGTCTCTTAGTTTATATTCCCACCCTCGGGTTCTTACACAAGGGACACAATACGGTGCTTGCACATGTACCTCTGATTTATTTCACTTATGAGCATGGTGTCCAGTTGTGAACATTTGCCTACAAAGGCCCCAAATCTGTCCCCCTTTATAGCTGAATACTATTCCATTATATAAAAAAGCCATAGTTTTTTAATCCAGTCTTCTGTGGATGGACGTTTGGGTTTCTTCCACAATTTAGCTATTACAAATTGCGCTGCTATAAACATGGGTGCACATATATCACAGTGATATGACGCTTTCATATCTTCTGGGAAAATACCCAGAAGGGGAATAGCTGGTTTGAATGGAACCTCTAGACATAGTTTGCTGAGGAATCTCCAAACGGCTCTCCACAGTGGTTGCACCAGTCTGCAATCCCACCAGCAGTGCAGTAGAGTCCCTATTTCTCCACAGCCTCACCAGCATTTGTTATTGGATGATTTTTTAATACTGGCCAATCTTACTGAGGTGAGATGAAATCTCAATGTTGTTTTCATTTGCATTTCTCAAATGACTAAAGATGTGGAACATTTTCTCATATATTTATTTGCCATTTGTATTTCTTTATCTGAGAAGTGTGGATTCATCTTAGATGCCCATTTCTGGATTGGGTCTTTGAATTTGGATAGGTACATATTTTTTAATTCTTTGTATGTTCTAGATAGTAGCCCTTTGTCTCAGGGACATCCAGCTAGGATTTTTTCCCAATTTGTGCGTTTTCTTTTTACTTTGCTGGTGATTTCTTTAGATGTGCAAAATCTTTTCAGTAGGATGAGGTCCCGGTTATAGATTCTTTGAAGTGTTTCCCTTGCAGTTTCATTTTTGTTCATGAAATCTCTGCCTACTCCTATGTCTTCAAGATTTTTACCTACTTTCTCTTCCAATAGATTTGGAGCTTCTGTTTTAATGTTGAGATCTGTGATCCATTTTGACCTGAGTTTGGTACATGGTGATAGACTTGGATCTATTTTCAGTTTTCGGCAAGAGGCAAGCCAGCTTTTCCAGCACCATTTATTAAACAAGCCATCTTTTTTCCAGTGAGCTTTGTTGGCCCCTTTGTCAGATATTAGGTAGCTGAGTGGTTTTTTGTTGTGGTTGCATCTTCCAGTCTGTTCCATTGATCCTCAGGTCTGTTTTCCAGCCACTACCAGGTTGATTTTGTTACAGTGGCTCTGTAGTATAATTTCAGGTCAGGGATTGTGATTCCACCTGACTTGACCTTGCGGCCCAGAATTGCTTTTGCCATTCTGGGTCTCTTCTGGTTCCAGATGAATTTAAGGCATATTTTCTCTAGATCTGTGAGGTATGATAATGGTAATTTAATGGGAATTGCATTGAATCTGTACAACTGTTTTGGTAGTATGGCCATTTTCACAATGTTGGTTCTTCCTAACCATGAGCAGGGGATGTTTTTCCATGTATTGAAATCCTCTTTGATCTCTTTTTTTAGAGTGCTGTAGTTTTCACTGAATAAATCTTTCACATTCTTTGTTAGATTAATTCCTAAATATTTCATTTTCTTGGATGCTATTGTAAAAGGTATGGTTTCCTCAATTTCTCTCTCAGTCTGTTTGTTGTTCATATATAGGAGTGCTATTGATTTTTGGGTCTTGACTTTGTATCCAGCTACACTGCTGAATTTGTCAATTCATTCCAGGAGTTTTCTTCTTGAGTTTTTGGGTTCCTCCATGAATAGTATCATGTCATCTGCAAATAGTGATAGTTTCACTTCTTCCTTTCCTACCCTTATTCCTTTTATTTCTCTCTCTTGTCTAACTGCTCTGGCTAATGCTTTCAGAACTATGTTGAATAGGAGTGGTGACAAGGGACATCCTTGTCTTGTTCCTGACTTTAAAGTGAGTTTTCAGTTTTTGTCCATTTAGTATGATATTGGCTGTTGGCTTGTCATAGATGGCTATGATCAGATTGAGGCAGAGGCCATTTATTCCTATTTTTTCTAGGGTTTTTAACATGAATGCATGTTGGACTTTATCGAAATCCTTTTCTGCATCTATTGAGATGATCATGTGGTTTTTGTCTTTGGCTGTATTGATATGATGTATTACATTAATTGATTTGCAAATATTGAACCATCCATGCATTCCTGGAATAAATCCAACCTGGTCATGGTGTATAATTTTCCTTATGATTCACTGCATTCTATTTGCTAGTATTTCGTTGAATATCTTTGCATCTATATTCATTAGAGAGATTGGCCTGTAGTTCTCTTTCTTGGTTGGGTCCTTCTCTAGTTTTGGTATCAGTATAATACTTGCCTCCAGAAATGTATTAGGGAGAGGTGCTTCCTTTTCGATTTCATTGAAGAGTTTGAGGAGTGTTGGCATTAAATCTTCTCTGAATGTTGTATGAAATTCTGCTGTGAATCCATCAGGGCCTGGGATTTTCTTTGTTGGTAAGTTTTTAATGACATTTTCAATCTCATTAATTGATATTTGGTTGTTCAGGATTTTTGAGTCTTCCTGATTCAATTTTGGTAATTTGTACCTTTCTAGGAATCTGTCCATTTCTTCTGAATTTTCTATCCTATGGGAGTAAAGATTTTCAAAGTAGTTATTAATGATCTTTTGAATTTCTGTGGGATCTGTAGTGATTTCATCCTTTTCATTCCTTACTGCATGAATTTGAGTTCTTTCCCTTCTTTTTTCCATAAGGTTGGCTAGGGGTTTATCAATTTTATTTATTCTTTCGAAAAACCAACTCTTTCATTCACTTATTTATTGTAGAGTTTTCTTCATCTCAATTGCATGAATTTCTGCCGTGAGTTTTATAATCTCCTCCCTTCTTTGGGCTTTTAGTTTGGCTTGTTGCACTTTTTCTAAAAGTTTGAGGTGTAGCATTAAGCTGTTTATTTGCTCTCTTTCTGTTTTTTTTTTTTTATGTATGAGTTCATCTCTATAAATTCCCTTCTGAGGAGTGCTTTCATTGCATCCCACAGATTCCGGTAGGTTGTATTTCTATTTTCATTTGTTTGTAGGTAATTTTAATTTCTTCTTTAACTTCTTGTGTGACCCACTGGTTATTCACGAGGTTGTTGTCTAATTTCCAAATGTTTATGCAGTTTTTGGAGTTCTCTTTGTCATTAATTTCCAATTTCATTGCACTGTGGTCAGATAATATTCATGGGATAACTTCAGTTCTTTTGCATTTAGGTAGATATGCTCTATGGGCTAGAGTGTGGTCAATTTGAGAGAAAGACCCATGTGCAGCTGAGAAAAATGTGTATTCTGATGTTGTGGGGTGGAACACTGTATACATGTACTAAGTCTATTTCTTCACACTTTTGGTTCAGGTCTGTTATTTCTTTGCTGAGTTTCTGTCCAGTTGACTTGTCTCTTTGCGTCACAGCGGTGTTTATGTCCCCTATTACGATAGTGTTATTAATTATTTGATTTTTCACATCTGTTAAGATTTGCCTTGTAATGTTTGGTGCTCCATTGTTTGGTGCAAAAATGTTTAGGATTGTTATCTCTTCCTCTTGCAGCTTTCCCCTAGCTAGTATGTATCTGGCCTTCTTTATCTCTTTTGATTGTTTTTGGTTTGAAGTTTACATTTTCTGCAAACACAATAGCTACCCCTGCTTTTTTCTGGAAACCTGTTGCATGGAGAATTGTTTTCCATCCTTTAACTTTCAGCCTTTGGTTTTCCTTTTGAGTAAAATGTGTTTCCTCTATACAACATATCGTCGGATTGTGTTCCTTAATCCACTCTGCCAATCTTTTCCTTTTGACTGGTGAATTGAGGCTATTTACATTAATGGTTATAATGGTTATATGTTGGCTTATTCTAGTCATGTTATTTACTTGTTGTTTTTTCCTACTTTAGCTATCTCTTTACTTGCGTGTTTTGTTTGAGGGTTCCATTCTATTGTTGTTCTTGAGATTGTGGTCACTTTTTTTCTGTCTACAATATCTTTTAGTGCTTTTTGCAATGCTGGTTTGGCACTCATGAAGTTCTTCAGTTGTTCTTTGTCATGGAAATATTTTATTTCTCCATTGAATTTGAAGGATAGTTTTGCAGGATACATCAGTCTGGGTTGGAAGCTGTTTTGTCTCAGAATCTGTAATACCTCGCTCCATGCTCGTCTTGATTTCATAGTTTCCATTGAGAACTCTGCTGTCATTCTGATGGGCTTTCCTTTGTAGGTGATCTGTTTCATTTCTATAGGAGCTTTTAATATTGTGTTCTTTTGCTGGATGTCTGGGATCTTGACTATTATATGTCTGGGTGTGGATTTTTTTGGGTTATGGCTCGTTGGGGTTCTATATGCCTCGATTAACTGTACTTCACTATCTTTTACCATGTTTGGGAAATTTTCTGCTATTATTTCAGCAAATATTCTTTTTATATCATTTGTGTTGTCTCCTGCTGTTTCACTGACTCTTATTACTCAGATATTATTTCTTTTTTGCCCCATCTTGCAGCCTTTGGATTGATTTTGTTTGGATCCCTGATGACTTTATGGGATCCTTCCTTTCACGCTCACTAGCTGCCATGCTGTCTTCAAGATCTGAAATTCTATCTTTGGCTTCATTTAAGCAGTTTTGCACGCTTTCAGTGGAAGTTTTCAATTCCTGGCAATCTCTTTGGACCTGTTTCATTTGTGGTAATTCATTCCTAAATTGCTCTTGTAAGGTTTCCATTTGTTTCCTATTTTCTTGTATTCTTTTATCTATTTCTTCTCAATGTGCATTTAACATTTCTTCCATTATAGTTTTCACTTCATTTTTTGTCTGAGATTAATTCTTCTTTAATCTCTTTTGTGGCCTGATGGAGTTCTTTACTACGGATGTGATCTTTTCCAAAATTGCAGGTATGTGACTTATTTCTGCTTTAATCTGTTCTATGGCCTGATGGAGCTGTTTTGTTACTTCGGACGTAATCGTTTCAGAAATTGCAGGTATGTGGCTTATTTCTGCTTTAATCTCTTCTATGACCTGATGGAGATGTTTCTTTATTTCGGATGCAATCGTTTCAGAACTTGTAGGTATGTGGCTTCCTAGTTCCCCTGTATCATCACATCCAGGACTTGTTCTGGGTTGGATTGAGTTCTGAGACTGCGTTTTGTTCTTTTGTCTTCCCACTTTGGGTATCAGATTCAAAATACTGAGCTATAAATTACCCAGGCAGCTCACCAGGCAAGGGTCCATTGCAAAGCCTGCTCCAATGGCTCTTTCTCTTTGGGGGGATGTCCCTTAAGCTTTCTGCCAAGAGTTCCACTCAAAAGGCTGCTCAAATGCTGCTTTGTGAGCCGAGCTCCTCCCCGACTCAGAGATCCAGGTCGGGGTGCATACACAGCTCGCCTACCCAGAGGTCCACGTGGGTGGAGGGGCCACCCAGATGTTCCTCTGTTGGCCGACTCCTTCCCATTCTTAACAAAGCTAGATCGTCTATTAAATATCTTTGCAAACTTTTACAATTTTTTAAAAAAAATTCTAAACAAGATTGTTTTGCCAAAGGCATTTTGAAAATTGTGATATATAAGACATATAGCTATAAAAATGGTGGCATATATTGCAGAGCTACATGCCTATTTCTCAGTCATTAGAATACTGTAACAAAATTTTAAATTCCGGTCCCTAAGGATACTTTCATATAACATTATCTATTAAAGTATATTTCTTTAAGAAGTGATAAAGTTCATAGATGGGGATATAGCTCAGTGGAATAAGTGCTTGCCTGGCAAGTGCAAAGTCCTGAGTTTGATCCCTGGTCCCTCAAAAAAAAAGTGATGAAATTCTATGCCTATTTATTAAAAGTTTGCATTTATTCTCTTGAGAGTTTAAATTTCACACTTAGCTTAATTTTTTTTTTAACTGGGACTCAGGTTTTTATTAATGATGTATACATAATGAAAAAAGTCTTTCCAAAACATGATGACCACTTTTTATGTTGTGACATTTGCATTTTATCTTTGCTAGTAAGGGAAATTTTGCTTATCATGACACAGAAATGTTTATTTTCATGAAACTGAATCTATAGATATTGTTATTTTGAGTTCTTGCTCACGAAATCATACTTCAGACAGGTCTTTCTTAGAGTATAGTCTCCTGTATTTTCATTCTATAAATATTGTTCTTTTGAGTTCCTCCTCTCATGAAATCATACTTCAGACAAGTCTTTCTTAGAGGATAAACTCCTATATTTTCATTGATCTGGAATCCAGGCAGGTATAAGTCACTAAAGCAGCAATTTAATTTCCTCTGTCTATAGATGAGATAGCAACAAATCATAGTATTTGTAACAAAACATTTGCTGCTCTTGCTGTACTACGTGTGATAGCAGTTATTGTCTTGTCAAAGGATTATCCCATTGCCTTTAAAGACAAAAACTCCTAGATGCCATCCTTATCATATATTTATTTTTCCACTATTAATGGTTGTTTCCCATATGTTAGTTGCTGTCACTATTCCTGGATATGATGCAAAGATACACACCTGTCTTCAGGAGTGCCACAGCTTATTAAGGAAAATACATCTGACATAAGTAAGTATATAACAGTAAATGTTCAAGTCAAGGAAAATTAAGGAATTTGTTTGCAATGCCAGGAAATATTTTTCTGGTTAAGAAGAAGTTATCCACAATTTAAGACCTCATGGATGATTAGGTACTTGTCCATCAAAAATTTTGTGGAGCAGGTGGAAATGGTAATATGCCTTGAGACCATATAGGAAGCATGTGCGGCTAAAATACTTTAACCTCAGGTGGCTTACTCAAGCTTTCCTGTGTAATTTCTAGATAAGAGTTTATGTTTTCTTAGTCCTGCCAGAGAAAACTCTACCTTTCCATTTCCAATTTCTTTTTGGTCAATTCCTCACGTTCTGCTTGCTCTATGGCCTCTTATTCCTTAAGAGGATTTTAATTCTGTGCTGAAAGTATGAGCTTTACCCATTTTCTAAAGAAACACCACCAAGTATGAACACTTTGAGAAATGCTGTGCACCAACGTTGTTATCAGCAGAGTGAACCTATCAGTAATTTGCACAATTTCTCATTAAAATTTTTCTTATCCCTTGTTTGCAGCTACATCATCATTTCCTCTTCTGCCTCTTTAGCAGTTCCTTGACTTTCTTTTCTACCTATACTCTCATTTTAAGTGCAGATTGTTCTACGATTCATACATGCTTCTACTATGTGTGTTGGATATATTTAAGAGGTTTGAATTTGTTTAAAAAGGAGACTAATTAAGCACACCTCCACTCTGCCTAACATCTGAGCAAAAGGTATGAAGATGTCATCCTCTAAGTCTTCTCTATAAAACCCCTGTTAAACAGTCACTCTTTTCATTCATTTTTACCACTTTAGTTGCAAATGTAAGTAAGTGGAGTTGAGCTTTTGTTACACCTACTGTGATCTTATCATGTGCTATGATTTAAACACCGAAGGAATACAAAGAAATTTCTGGTGACTATTTCAAAGATCACATACTCGGTACCCATCACTTCTTAGTTCTATCTACAAAAGAAAACCAAGCCAGTGCTACAAAATATATTATTTATGTTTAATTGTTTTGTGATGGTTTGAAGTTATATGGCAATATTTAATAGTAACATCATTAGAATCAAAGTTATTTATTCATTTATTCTGTCTTTTGAGACAGGGTCTTGCTGTATAGTCCAGTCTGGCCTTGAACTCATATTGCTCAGATTAGCCTGGAACTTGTAGGGATTCTCGTGCCTCAGCCTCCCAAGTACAAGCATTACAGGTGTGTGCCATCGTGCCCAGCTAAGAGACTTGTTATACAGAGTGACCTAGAACTTAATGTTTCCTCCAGAGCTATAATCAAAGATGGAGCATACTTTGAGTATACATTTCAGGTGTGCAGAGAGAGCCTGATCTTTATAAATTGAATAGATTACATTCTTAATCACTCGACAGTCAAATTTACCCAAAATTGAATTTACTTAGTTAAATAGAATAATTTGTTAAGGACTCAGGTCTATTCCTGTGAATAAGCTGTATTAGAGACAGTTTTTGCTCTTCAAAGAACGTGAGATATTTTTTAGAAAGAAATTATTCATATGGCCACATTTATGCAATATTTGAATAAGCAGAATAAGAAATAGTGCCTTGCTTTTCCCAAGTTAGGATTTGCAGCTATTTAAGCAAAGAACTGAAGAAGTTGTGAAATAAAATATGTTTTTGTTATTGTGGAAGAGATTTATATTTACACTACATAATATCATAAAAATATTTTGCTTTTAGCACCAAATCCATCATTCTTTTGAGACAATGACAGGAAAAGGCTTCCCTGGGCAACAGAATTCATACTAATCATTTAAAAATAAATCTACGGATGAGTTTGACCCACTGCAGTGGTTCTCAAGCTTTTTGGTCTCAATATCCCTTTATAGCCTCAACAATAACTGGAAACTCCAAAGAGGATTTATTTATATAGGTTATAGCTATTGTTATTTGCCATGTAAGAAATGAAAACTTGGAGGAATGGTTTCAGCATTTATTAATTCATTTAAAAGTAAAACTTAGAAATCCAACATACGTTAAAATAAATAACACATTATTTGAAAAAAAATCTACATTTAAAAAATATAACTAGGAAGAAAAGCAGCTTTGCTTTACAATTGTGCAAGATCTCTTTGCTTCCAGTATTCAATCTGTTGCAATTTACTCCTTTGCTTGAAGCACATGAAGAAAAGTCAGACTCCTGAAGGCATGTGTTTGATAAAGAGAGTCCTAGAAATCTTTTGCAGACTGTTATGGATCTTCTTACATGATATTACATCAAATTAAACATGTAATAGTTTTATAAAATTTAGTTGTTATTTAGTCATAAAATTGTGTAAATGAAATGTTTTACCTACACATGATGTTACCTGCCTATAATCTCAGTATCTGGGACACTGGGGTTTACAAAGGATTACAAATTCAAGCCCACCTGGGCAACTTAGTGATTTCATGAGACATTATGTAAACTTTAAAAAAAAAAGAAGAAGAAGAGGGGCTGGGGGTGTAGCTCAGTACAAAGCTATGGGTTCAATCCTCAGTACCCTAAAAATGAAAACGATTTTACAACGTCCTCGCCTATATTTTGATTAAATCTTCTGTGAATGATTCTTACTACTGCTCATTTTGAAAATGGTAATCTGAATTATCATATTATCCAAATATTGATGTATTAAACTTTTTATTCATATATATTTTGAATGTAATTTCCTAACATCACTACTGAGTTGATAAAAAAAAGCATTAGGCATTATAAAGTGTGTGAATAGTGCCACATTCAAGTTTTCTGAAATACCAATCTTAACGTCAATCTTGAGTCTCACTGGCAGCAAACACACAGAGCTGCTTTCCTTGAAATGATATGCTCACTTGCTTCTGCCAAATGTCAGTTTATGAATAACTATAGTTTGTCAGTTTTCCCTTGAAGTCCAATTGGCATTCCATGATAAAAATCATACAAGCTTAGTCTGGAATTCAATCCCATGACTGTCTCCCTTCAAGATAGCTGTCCTCTGGTACAGAGAAATCCTCCATGTCTCATTACAATTTTGTCCATAGCATATAAAAAGATGTGAATTTTTAACTGTTGAGATTAAGTAACATAAATAATTTTCGCTGCTGCATAGGAAAAAAATCTGAAATAAAATTAGTTGTTTTAAAAAAAACACCTTGAGCGAGGAGTGATAAAGACTATACTGACCCTCGAGCAGCACTAAGGCACCTCGGGTTTATCTACCAGGGATTTGTCGCTTGACCATGCAGAGATCAAGGAAGCGAGAGAAACAAGTAAAAATCCTCGTTTTTCCTGCAACACGTTTTCTTTCCTCAGACTTTATGAAGGACAATAATCAACCTTGCACATAACTACTTTCAAGATCTCAAAGTTCACATAAAAGAGCAAAAGACTGAGCACATGAGATCAGAAAGAAAACAGAAAAACTCAGTGTGTGAGAGACATATACACTATGAGTAGTTAATGTGCAAGGACAACTAATTAGATTCAGTGTGCTTTATTCTGTGTAGCAGACTAGTCAATACATCCCACGCAGACTTTTGGCACCATGTAGACTTTAAGAAAAATGAAATTATATTTTAATTTTTAATTGTGACTATTACATCAAATAAATAGATGTTATAATTGTTTTTATAGGTTGTAAATTACTTTGTAATTTCTTAGAATAAAATCAATGAACTTGGTAGGCATTTTAGAGTTTCTAATTAATATTGAACAAGGTTTTATTACTGGAATGGACCTAAACCTACCTGCACTCAAAAAAGTAAGCTTTTATAGTTATCATATGCTTTCATATTTTTTCTAAGTAAAAATGCTAATTTAAGTATAAATTTTTGTTTGTAGTCTTAATTTCAAACATTTAATGTAATCATCCTGCAAAATTTATCAAACTCAGAAAAATTTGCAGCCTGATTTTAAATTCTGAATACATGTATTTTTTATCAGTTATTCAGTTGAAATAATTTCAATGAAGAAATAAGTTTAAAAACCCTATTAATTATGTTATTATTTCAAAATAACATTAAAACATGGAATTGAACAGAAGCAAGGAATATTAAAGGTGGCATTTTAAATTTAAGTTGAGATCATTATTTGACTAATATGTCCAAGAAGTATTAATTTGACCAGTAGCATTGTGCTTGGAATTATCTATAAATTTACCAACTTACTTTCCTATCCATAGATTTATATTATTATAACTTGCTGCTGGTTCCTTTTCCTCCAACAGCAAAATACAGTAAAGACTCACCATTTTGATACACTTTATACTTCAAAGAAAGAAAGACTCAGCTTGAGAAATTATAGCATCACAAAGAGTAGTTGGAAAATGATGCAGAATCATATGAGGAAAATAATACAATTCATGGCTTAACACCAAATGCAGTGAGTGACATTTGGATTGAGAAGAGGTGGCTGAATTAGTTTGGTAGGTGTCACCAAAACAGTGCCAGAGGACCAAAGGACAAGAATGTATGAACAGAGTTGTTACGGGCTGCTATGCTTTAAAAATATCCTATCAGGCATTGTAAGTGCAAAGGTTGCCTCTCCAGGAACCCTTTTTCCTCCATTCCTATCTTGCTCTGTGTCTGGCAGCCTAATTTCCTGATCTGCCTCAGTGCACGCCCAGTTCTCTGTGTCTCCCAGGCCGGAACTAACGGAGGAGGAGAGGTGGAGACTTTAGCAGGAAACCTGCAAGAAGGGGAAAGTGAGATAGAAACCTATCTGCCCCTGCTTTGTTGCCTGAGGCGCACTGTGCTCCTCTAACCAAGGTCACAGTGCCCCCCACCCCATTTTGGCTTTTTCTGCAACAGCAGGAGTTGTCTCTGAGTTCTGAAACCCATGCTTTCACTTTTCCCTCTCACCTCCAAATTGTGATAGGTGTCATAGAATGAGAAACAAAAACTACGGCCAATGACAGAGAGTTACAATCACACAGATAATATGATTAGCAAAGAGCTCTCTAAGGAGGTGATGTGCGAGCTAAGAGCATTTAAGTGCTTTTAAAAAGACAGCCCTAGAGGTGTAATCATTTTTAAATGAATGAACCCATTTAAACTATCATCATGAAATTACAAAATTTTTGGAAGACATTATTGGCAAATGGGATTAAAGAACTCTCTGTATCTAAGTAATAAACATTTACAGAGCAGAAAGATTTAAAACTTTCCAGGCCTTCTAAGGTTGCTGCACACCAAAGAAACAAAGTTTATTACTTAGAGAGAAAAGCAAATTGAACTCAACTGCCCTTGTCACCATCAGCCCAGCACACACTAGCAAATCAATTTTTGTCACAGAGGATTATGACACAAGCCCCGTGAGTCAGCAGGCGAAATTCACGGAGTGATCTAAATTATATGAATTACAGACATGAAAAAAGGGAGCAATCAGAAAGGACAGGCTTGAATAACAGAAATCTAGCAGCTCTTACAGAAAGGAAATTACCACAGATCCAACATTTACTCTGCTTAAGTATGTTGCTAAGGGTTTTAACATTTGCCACCTGATTTTAGGCCTAAAGATAGTAGTTAAAATTTTTGCTGGTGGAAAAATAAAATCACATGTTAAGCCACGAACCTTGACATCAGATAACTAATAAGTAAAGTTCTGGTCTGACTTCAATCCTATATGATTCCAAAGTTTCTTTGTTTGAATATATTGTCTCTCTTGTTTTGGGACCAGCAAACTCTAGAGTCCATTCCCTCCCCCCTTTTCCAACTATGAAATGAATGTTCTAAGTTAGATTCCCTTGAGTAACCCGAAAGCTCTGCAATTTCTTTCACAACTGATTTCCCTAAATTTGTTTCATACTATCATAGCTCTACAAATCGAAAAAAGATCCTGTGTCCATTTGGGCTTTAATAAATTTCACTGCCTCTCCTGTTTGGAAGAAGAGGTGAACCAATCAAACCTCTTGTCACTCTCTTTCCCGGTTGGCTCATTGCAAGGGCAAAAGGCAAAGCAAAACGTTCTTACTGTGGCTGAAATTATTTTTAAGTGAACTTTTCTTGATCAAAATGCACCAGCCAAATGAACAGCTTTTGTCCATCAGAATAAGAACTTAAACTAGACCAGCAGATGGAAGAAGTGTGTGGTTCAGAACTTCTGTTTATACACACATGGTCTGGTGGCTGATTTACTGCCATCCTGCATTAGCTTAAAGGTGCTACCATGATATTTCTCAATGAAGAATAACAATACCTCAGAAAAGAACAGAAACGTTAAGAACGCATAGGTAGAAAGGATACAAGTCAGTTTAAGAGCATCAGTCTTAGGAAAGCTGGATACTTAAGGGCTAAGAAAAGTAGTTAAAACAGGTAGACAATGTGCAATGAAAATTGTCTGTTCTGGCTGCAAAGATATGATTTCTACAACGTACTGTATAATTATTTCATGTCACAAGCAGCACTCTTCTTGGCCAGGGCATTTACCTGCACTGCCACGGTATGATTTCCTTGAGTATATGATGATGCAAAGATATCTAAGCAGAGCCAGGTTCTCTTTTCTGGGAAAGGCAGGTGCAATCCATGATTTTAATTCCACTTATGAAACCAAGGAAAACAAAACAAAAAGAACTCCCAGGGATATGTAACAGCAATAAATACAATACCTGATCCTTTGACATACTGTTAAATATCCCTCACTTTCACACATTATTTAAATCAAAACTCCAATGGAGCAGGCAGCTCCCTTCTGAAGTTTCATTTGTAAAACATAAAGAGGTCAGTTTACTTCATCCATTGTTTTTATAATGATCTAAGTCATGTCTTTCTTCAAGGAAGGACATGAAAACAAAATGGAACTTGCATAAAATGTCTATTGGAAAAAGTACTTGAAAAGTAATTACTGTACATGTAGATTAAGTAGTTCAAATTCAAATGTTTAGAGCATACAGCAGCTACTCTGCTCCAAGTAAAATGTACACATATTTAAATCTACAGATCCTTTCCTTGTCATAATCTAAAAGATCCTTCTTGGTCGTAATCTCTAAGCTAAGCAAATATTTTCCATTATATTTTAACAAAGAACATTTTAGAAACTGCACATTTATATACTCACTTTCCTTTCAAGCAGTAGAAAGCAAACAATAGTTTCCATTTGTACCAAGTAATTATAATTTTTCTTATTTTGAAAAGGTTTGAGTCTTTCATTTTCATAGAGTATCAGTACAATAAGATTAGTAGTTAGGTCAATATTTCTTAGTGTTGTTCACAACCTCAGATAAACAATAATGGAATAAAATTTCCCTTATCCCTTTATCCTCATTAAAATTCCATTATTTTGATATTAATCACACTTTTCTTTAATTTATTTGCCATGTAAAAATATTGTAAAGGACTGATTTCCTAAATCCACTCCCATGTTAAAATGATGCATATACAAAGCAAATGTCCCATTTTGTTTTCATTTCATCTCTTACATTATTAACAAATTAAGCACTGAGGAATTAAATTATTAAAATATACTTAATTAACACTTTCCACATTTCATTTGAAATGAAATGAAAGGTAATAAAAGCCATGGTGGAGCAGCATAAATAGGGCACATGTTCTCATTTAAAGTTAAAATAAAATCCTAACTTTTTAATATTTTCTGTTTAGTTTGCATGATGGCATTCTGATACCTGAAAGAAAGCATATATTCTTCCTTCCCTCTTCCACTTAGTTTAGAATGCACAACAAGAGACAAATCATCATGTAAATGTATTTTGTAGTTGTAGATTATGCTAAGTGCCAACGAAGTGTGTTATTAGCTTTGCGACATGAAACAACAATAAAAGGAAACGGTCACTGTTGCTGTTGTGCCAATGGAGATCCGCTGTTCAGTATCAGGGACACACGGCCATAGTACCATCCGGCTGTGCTCTCAGAGAGAATTATTTATCAGCTCATTCTTACTAAGACTACTTAAAATTATATGATTGCAATAAATGAAGTTCATTTTTCCCCATTGTTTCATTACAAATGTCATGTGGTGCGTGTGAATATTACTACACAGATTTTTTTTGGTGTTCCATCTAAGTTATGGATGAGCTTTTCTATGTAAAACTTTCGTAAAGCAGAGGCTAGCATACTGTATCTGTGAAGAGCAGCAAGTAAATACTGTAGGCTTTGTACACCAGAGGGTTCCTACTGCGACTCCTCCCTGTCCTCGCTGCCAACGCTACAGTAGTCGTGAGCAACACATAAGCAAATGCGCGTGGCCGAGTTCTAATGAAACCTTACAAAATATCTTTAGCAAGACCATAATTTGTAGATCTCTGGTACACAGGAAAGTGTGAAGCAGTGCTAGAGTGTAACGTAGGTAGGTGTTACCTTCACCTGTGGACTTCGGAGTGAATATTATGCACTGAAGACCTGAAGCCCCACCCGCTTGTATCCAAACACCGCTGCTTGCTAGTGACCCAGCAGTTACTCAACCCTATTTTCTCGTTTTCGTTCTCTGGAAAATGGTAGCAGGTAAAGTGAGTCAGGTTGTTGTGCCTATTAAATGAATTAATGCAGGTAATTCACCCAGAACTGTATTTGGTAAATACTAAGAACTGAATAAATATTAGCTATTATCATAAAAGTGAATTTAGGTAGACCTTGACTTTAAAAAGGCCCACACATGTTTTACATATTTTCTTTCTTCTTGTTATCAGTAAGTAAATAAACAAGAGGGAGATTATGCACCGCTAGGCTATAAGAATTCTATTGTATAAAATCATTCTCAGTTCCCCAAGGGATGAGCCTGAAGCTTATTTATTTTTGTATCTCCAGCACTAAGCCATGGTCTAACATCATAGTTGAGAAATGTGTAATGAATGACTGGCTGAATGAAACTATGACTAGATGAACTAACAGAGGCATCTCTGCCAGCTGAGGACCATGGTGATAAGCAGTCTCCTGAGAATTCACCAAAGAGGATATGTTTGACAGAATAAAAGCAAAGCAAACCACACTAATAAAGAGTGAGATGCTACAGCAGACACATCATAGAAATTAGAGCAGTCAGGGTATTGAGGGCTGGGATAAATACACAGTGTTTCAAGGAATTCAATGTCAGGGCTAGGACACAGCCCTGGAAATGTAGGCCCCATTTGGTGACTTCAGCGTGACTTTGTATAAGTCACCGAAAGCCTGGCAGAGTTTGAGTGATGAGAGAGAGAGAGAGGGGGCTGGCAATTTAAGATACATTTTAGGAAAAGGAATATAATGAAAAGTGAAATTGAAATTAAATGACAACATGGAGGAAAGGGTTTGGAGCTTC
This sequence comes from Dinomys branickii, assembly GCA_004027595.1. Classification (NCBI taxonomy): domain Eukaryota; kingdom Metazoa; phylum Chordata; class Mammalia; order Rodentia; family Dinomyidae; genus Dinomys; species Dinomys branickii. Next base: position 25,935 of record PVLD010013804.1, on the reverse strand, counting down.
TCCAAGGTCCCCAAAGATGAAATATATTTGAACATTTTTTTGGTAGGAGAAGGACAATAACATGACTTTCAGAAAACACACTGTAGAATCATCTGTCCACTTTCTTAAATCTTACTGTTTGTCTAAATCTCAGTGCTAATCCTAAACCCCAATGAATCATAACTGGCAAATCCTAGCTTGGTCTTGGGTACTGTACTCCGAAGCTCTGTTAATTAGCCAATGTACTCTGCACTGGAATTCAACCTAAACTCTCTCTGGCGCTCTCCGATTGTGTGCGGCAGCATGCCCCTGACTTCAGTGTGGACGTAGATCATCTCAGTATCTTGTGAAAATGCAGACTCTGGGTCAGGTCTGTAGTGGGATCTGGGAGTCTGAACTTCTAGCAAGCTGCTCATCCCTAAATCCCACTTTATAGTGCAACAGTGTGGAGAGCAAGTAATTCTTATTTCTAGTCTAATTTGTACCATGTTCTTCCCTAGAGAAAGGCTCCTGTCTGGCTCAGCTCAAAGAAGACACAATCATCACTTTCTGTCTCAACCTTGTGAAAATACCTGCCATTGCTCTCCTCAATCACCAAAATAGATTTGTTCAAGCAGGTATGTTAGGACAGTATCTCTGAGATTTCAAAAGCTGAGCTATTCAACACTGCATTCATAGAGAATTTTTGACACATTGAGGTGCCTGTGTTGCTTCCCTACTAAAAATCTAACATCCAGTATTTTTTCTCATTTCCTTTTTTCTTTAATATTTCTTGAAAAGTTTTATGTAATCTTCTACCTTGATGGATGTACTTTATGTTTCAATTAAAATACAATACCCAGTTCTTATTTAAATCATATTATCAGGTATACTGAACAGTGGTATTATATATAAATACTTCTGTAGTCATAAGAAAATTTAACTATTTTGTTGCTTTAAGGTAAGAAGCCATTTAGAAGCTGTGAGTCCCATTATGTGAAACTGCATTATTTGGACTAATTACTTAGTTTCTGTTATTTTTCTACAGACAGTTAATATTCTTTATGATGAGAATATTTGAATTTTGAAAATTATTCTATGAGCACTTTTCAAATATATATAATTCCCTATTAATATTATCACCACTGTGTACAATAAATCTTCAAGATAGTTAAACTTATTTGTAAAGTATACTGCATTTACCCCATTTGCCCTTAAGTATTATATTTTTAATACATAAATTGAATTTACATAATTTCCCTGGGCTTTCTTTTTGGTATTTGAAATTCTGAAGCTGGGAATAAATATCACACAACATATTTTTGTGTGCATATTGAATACATTTGTCAGTTAGTCTCCAAATGTATCCTTTGTTGATTCTGTCTTTGATGGCTTCCATTCTTTTATTTTTAATTAATTTTATTGGCGTACTTTTGACAGACATAATTGATCACATGGATCATAGGACAGTTCTACCTGTGCATAATATAATCTTAATTCTTTTTTTCCCATTACCCTCACTTCCCTTTAATCCTTCTTCCCCTCTCCATTCAGAAAACTTTGTTGCTATTGTTTTCCTTCCATACTTAAAAAAAAAAAGTTAGCCCTGTTACCTTCCCTCCTTTTCCCCTGCCCCCGGACGTGGTCCCTCCCCATTTGAATATTTTTGCCTACTTCCAAATATATATTATACATTTTGGTCCTTATTTACCCTTTGGATTTCTCACACAAGACAAATAATGTGATATTTAAACATGTGTCCAATTTATTTCACTTAAAATTATGTCCTAAAGGTGCATTCAAATGACTTCCTTCTTTATGGCAGAGTAATATATTGAATATAAATGTCACATTTTCTTTATCCCTTCATCTTTCAATGAGCATATGGGTTGTTTCCAAGATTTAGATATTATCAGTTGTGCTGCTCTAAACATGGGTATACTTATATCACTGTAGTAACGATGCCTTTAACTCTTTCAGGAAGATCCTAGTATTATAAAAAGCAACAATTCCATTCCCAGCTAACAAGACTCTAGAAAATGTCATACGACCACGCATACATAGACATGTCTATGAACATTCCCAGTAGTAGCCTTTGTACTAGTAAGAACATGGGTGCAGTTATCTACCTGAAGTAGCACAGCTCTAACGCTTACAGTCTGTTCATACCATAGATTAGATATGGAGCATGATAAGAATTGAAGTGTAGCAAAATGTGCTTATATGGATGAATCTCAGACACAAATCACTGAGTGAAAAAAATAAGTAACAGAAATTCACGGACTAATACATATCCTATACTTTTATGAGGCCAAATTCAATCAACTATATACTGCTTTTAAAGGTAAACATTAGGTATTTTGAATATAATAAAAAAAAATCATAGGAACAATGAGTGAAACTGATTAGTACTGACTACCTCTTAACGGGACACAAGGGGATGTGAGGCAGCAGGGAATATATGAGATTTTCTTTTCTTTGTTCTCTATTTCTTTCTTTGGTCTCTTTGAGACAGGATTTTTCTATATCATTCAGGTATAGTGAACTCACTTTGTAGCCCAGGCTAACCTCAAGCTTACAACGATCCCCCTGCCTCAGTCTCCTGAGTGCTCAGATTATAGGTGTGTGCCACCATGCCTGTACCTTTTCTAAAAATGTGTATTAAATGTTTTATTTAAAGATTTTTAAAAATGACAAAGAAGGTACACAAATGTAGATTACATTATGATGAATGAGGTGGTTTTCTATGTGAAAGAAATCAAAATGAAGCAAATTTATAATATAAATGTACCAATAGTGAACAAGGTACTGGAAATTTACTCTAGGCTGTATATGCATAGATGATCTGACCATGGTATCATAGAAAATAAATTATTTCCTAGAACATCAGAATGTCAACCATTCTGATAGTAAACTACTTTATTCCTGCTGAGTATTTTGAGAGAACTTCTATATAATATGAAAAAGAAGTGGCATGACACTTAAAGACTGCACAAAGTAGAACACAGTTAAAAATATATTTATAAACCAATTCTGCATAAAATATACACAGTCAATCTTATTAGTTAAAAGTTTTTTTTAAAAAAAGACCACCCTGAATAAAGGTCAAAACTTCATCAAAGAAAAATGGTCATCATTTGTGTACCATTGGTAGAAACTGATAAGATTTTGTTGATGAGAACAGGGAAGACATTTAATGAGGTCATTTATTCAAAATTCATTCATAAGGTTGTAAATTTCTGCTTATACCATCTTAAAATATATCAGGAAGAACACACTTCCTACTATTTAACTGGAAGACAAAAGAATAACTTGAAGAAAACATCTCTCAAGATGATGTCCAAAGGTCCAAAAGAATTCTAATTTGGGTTCAGTAATAAACATTTTAAAACAAACTCCATATGTGATTATTCTACATTCTGAAATGCCCTATGACAAAAAGCAAAGCTTAAAAGCAAGATCATAAGCTTATTTCTGATATGTAGGAATTCCCTATAAGTTTCTGTTGTGAATACTGATGTTTGCTTTAAAATAAGTTCCAGCCATTGAGAGAAACATGTAAACCTCGCAAATAAACATAGGAATATATACAAACATTTTCCTTTGATGTTTTCATTACTTTCACACTTATTTAAAGAAAAGACAATATATGACTACAAAATCTGTGAAAGTTTTATTTCTCATGAAATGAGACATCCAAAAAGCGATTAAAGATAAATTATTAAATTCCTGCAAATTTGAAATCATTCTACATTTCAAACTAGATAACTTACCAAAAATTAAATATTACTAAAATTGGCCCAGTGTAAATTATTTAGATGATAATGGTTACTTTTCTAGTCCTTTTTATAAAAATGGTATTAAAACAGAGAATGCTCTATCTGACAACTCCTTAAATAATAAATTAATCAACAGTAATTTTAACAAGAATAGTTTGAAGAACTCTGTGCCTGAAAGGAAATCTACTATATATTTCACATGTTATCTTAGTAAATAAAAATAATTAACTAAGAAGATAGAAATATATGTATTTTCTGCACATTTTTAAAAACTGTTATTTTTTTATTTCTCTGAACATTACTTAAACTGGGCCCCAACAGTAAAGATAATATGGTTTAGAAAGAAGCAAGCATTGTCAAGACATTCTACAAAAAAGACTAATTGTTTTCTTGTATCATAACAAGAAAAAAGGATTAGGCTGTCTGTTCTGTCTCCACTCAACAATGGAATGTGTTCAGAAGTTTCGTTATTTAAGTCGTTATAAAAAATAACTATCAATAAAAAAATCAATATTTTCTATTATAGGCTATAAGAATCAAGCATTACAAGATATAACTATAGGAAAGAAATTAAAATTAACTTCCAGAAAATTATGAAATGGTTCTTTGAATCCAAACTGGTAACAAGTTTTTCCATGCATTAAAGGGCAACATCAATAGAATGCGTAGTTGAAAAATGAGGATCCGCCCCATTCCTATTTCTTAATACATCACAAGACATCCATCAGTCTTCCTCACAATATCATTATTATGTGTGGTGAGCTGGACAGGTTCATTCGAGAACCAAAGATGTCCAAACTCAATTCCCCAGAAATACTTGGTTGAAATGGGGGGACCACGTGCTTTGCTCCATCATGTCCCAGTCAACATTGCAAATGAATAGATACTCCTGAGCATCAGCAAATCCCGTTTGAGGCTGAAAGCCCAATCTTTCCTTTGGGTCCTTGTTCGGGAGCTGCTACAGGACACTTGCAGCTTTTATAGACAGTCAATATGGTATGTGAATTTTTCTTTCCAAAATACCTTAGAAAAGATTATTGTTTGAGTTTTGATCAGGGTTATCAGAGTATTTCATACGCTCGACAGTATGAAATGAAGAATCTCTGACTATCATATCAAACTTTAGCACTCCAGGAATGCACCAGGCAACACTGGAACAATAATATTCTCCTCTTATCATTTCTGGAGTAAGGTAATTAGGAGCACCATGAAACACGCGGGTCATATCTCCTGGCTGTAATCCTTCTCTACATAGGCAACAGTCAATGAGTATAATGTCCTCTCTGAATGCAGTAATAAATTGCCCAATTTCAAATTCCTATAAAGTATTCTTCCCTCGGAAAGATAATTGAGTACCAAACTGATTTCTGCAGTCATCTCTGGTATGTTCTTCAGGAAGTATTCTTTGTTGCTGCCTGTGAAACATTAGGTTTCCACCATTTACACAGTCTATAACAAAGACCAGACTACTTTCTGTCTGAAGGCAAGAACACAGTGCAACACGAAAAGAATGATTAGATGCCTGCTCCAAAATGCACTTCTCGGTCTGTACCCGATCAAGGTTGGCAGGCTCTTTTTTCAAAACTTTTGTTGCATAAGTACAGTGCTTTTTTTTGTTTTGTTTTGTTTTGTTTTTGGCGGTACTGGGGATCAAACTCAGGACCCTGCGCTTGCTAGGCAGGCACTTATTCCACTGAGCTATATCCCCAGCCCCAGTGTTTTTTGTTGTTTGTGTTTTTTTTTTTTTTTTTCTTTTTTAACTGAACTAACTCCTTTTCATAAATTCCTCTCCCTTGTACCTGGAGTAAATGGAAATCATATAGACCTAAAGTGGGTGAAGCTCTGCCAATTTTGCGGAAGTTCACTGACTCCTTGTTTTCACCACTTTGGTTCAAACCGTCAGGAGTATATGAGATTACTACTCTGTGCAGAGCCTGAAGGCAGACACACTAGCATCATGGGTTCTCATGGCAAAGAATGCTGCCCACATTCAATTGTGACAAGCTTGTGGCATTTCTTATGAATACCCATTCTTTCTAGAGTAAGATGGAATCTCAGTGTTGTTTTAATTTGAATCTCTCTAATGACCATTGATGTTGAACATTTTTTAATATATTTATTTGTAATTCATACTTCTTGTTCTGAGAAGTATCTATTCATTTCAGATGCCCGTTTTTGGATTGAGTTTTTAAATTTTGGAGTGTCTGCTTTCCTGAGCTCTTTATATATTCTAGATATTAGTCCTTTGTCTGGGGAATAGCTGGCAAATTTTTTCCCATTCTATGTGTTGTATCTTGCCTTTGTTGGTGGTTTCTTTTGCTATGCAAAATCTTTTTAATAAGATGTGATCCAGTTTTTGATCCTTTTATATTCTGTGTGATCATGGTTTTTTTCATAAAGTGTTTCCCTATACAAATGTCTTCAAGAGTTCTACCTACTCTATCTTCCAGCAGAATTAGTGTTACTGTTTTAATATTTATATCTTTGGTCCACTTTGATATTAGCTTAGTGAATAGTGAAAGATATGAGTCTAGTTTTAATATTCGGCATTATAGAAAGCCAGATTTTTCCAGAACCATTTATTAAAGAGACTATCCTTCTTCTAGTAAAGGTGTTTGCTCCCTTTGTTAAAGATAAGGCAGTTGAGTGTGTTTGTAGTTGTTTCTGCATCTTCTAATCTGTTCCACTGATCCTCAGGTCTGCTTTTTACTAGTACCATTTTGTTGTTTTACCATGGTACCTGTGTAGTATAATTTCAAGTGGGGAATTGTGATGCCACCTAACTTGCCTTTGTTCCTCAGAATTGCTCTTGTTAATCTAGGTCTTCTGGTTCTAAACGAATTTTATGATTGTTTTCTCTGATTCTGTGAGGTCTGCTACTAGTATTTTGATTTTAGGATTGCATTAAATCTCTATAAATTTATGAAGAATGGGCATTTTCATTATATTGCTTCTGCTTAGTCAATAAAAGGGATATCTTTTAATTTTCTGATATCCTTTTCAATCTCCTTTTTCAGAGTACTGTAATTTTCAATGTAAAGATCTTTTATTTCTTTTTTAGGTTAATTACTAAGTTTTTAATTTTTTTGATGCTATTGTGAATGATGTTGTTTCCCTAATTTCTCTCTCAGTGGGTTTGTTATTTCTGTGTAGGAATGCTATTGAGTGTTGACTCTGCACTCTACTATGTTATTGAATCAGTTGTTAAACCTTGGAGTCTTTCTGTTGAGTTTTTGGGGTCTTCTATATAAAGTATCATGTCATCGACAAATAGTGATCATTTCAATTCTTCCTTTGCTAGTTTCATTACTTTTATGTTGCATAGGCATTATTAATTAATTCTAGAAACTGTAATTTCTTAATTCTGAATTCTTCTTTAATTCTTTAACCCATTGGTTGTTCAGGAGAGTGCTATTTAATTTCCATGTGTTTATGTAATTTTTGTGGTTTCTTTTGCCATTGATTTCCAATTTTATTGCACTATGATCTAGTAACACACATGGGATAATTTCAATTCAAGCATATTGTGTAAGCTAGCCTGTGGTCTGTTTTGAGGAAAGTCCTGTGTGCCACTCAGAAGAATGTGTATTCAGTTGTTGTGGGGTAGTAAATTCTATAGACACCTACTCTGCTAAGTACATTTGTTCAAAAGTTTGATTCAACTCAGATATTTCTTTGATTTTTTATCTAGTTGATCTACTTGTGACAGTGGGGTATTGAGGCTCCCCATTACAATTATATTAGTGCTTATCTGATTTTTCATTAATATTGTTTTATATCCTTGGATATGCTGCAATTTGGTTCATATATATTTAAGATTGTTATCTCTTCCTCTTGGGTTGTTCCTTTAACAAGTATGTAGTGACCTTTGTCTCTTCTTGGCATGAAATCCAGTTTGCCTACAATTAGAACAGCTAACCCTGCCTTTTTCTGGGTTCTGTCACATGGAGCATTATTTTCCAGCCTTTACCTTTCAGTCTATGGATTTATTTTTGAGTTAAATGTGTTTCTTGTCTGCAGCATATTGTACCATTCTTCGAATCTGTTTCTTTTGATTGGTGAGTTGAGACCATTTACATTGATTGCTATAACTGGTATGTATTGACATCCTTGTAATATTGGTTTCCTGTTGTTAGTCCCTTTCTTTCCACTCAGCTTAATTGGCTGATAGATTCATTCTATTTGGATTCATGCAATTGTTTTCATTGTCTTAGAAAATCATTTGCGAATTTATGGATTGTTGGTTTGGTTGTCATGAATTTCTTCAGGTGTTCCTTATCATGGAAGTATCTTATTTATCAATCAATTTTGAAACATAATTTTGTGGGGTACATAAATCTTGGTTGTGGGTTGTTTTCCTTTAGGCCTGACATATTTTACTCCATGCTCTTCTTTACTTAAGAGTTTGTGTTGAGAAATCCGCTGTGATTCTGATAGGTCTTCCTTTATGGGTGAGTTTTTATTTTCTCTAACAACTTTTACTAGTCTATTCTTGTGTTGAATTTCTCTGACCTGACTATTATATGCCCTGCTGTAGCTTTTACAGTTAATTTGAATTCTATATGCTTCACTTATTTGCATGCCAAATTATTTTTCCGTGTTTCAGAAGTTTTCTGCAATTACTACTGTGAACAGGTTTTGTATGTCTTCCATGCTATCTTCTGATTTTTCATTGATTTCAATTAATCTTATGTTATTCTTCCTTGCATTACCTAGCAACTGTTGGATTGATTTTTATGATCTCTGGCCATTTTGAAGAAGTCTTTCAGTTGATAAATGCTAAGCACAACACTGTCTTCTGGATCTGATATTCTATCTTCACAATGATTGATTTTGCTGTGTACACTTTCAATATAATTTTCAATCTCCTGGATATCCGTTTGAATCTGTTTCATGCTTCTTTCCTAGGTTGGGAATTAATGGTTTCCATCATTTTCCTAATCTTTTTTTTTCCCCCTGTCTGTATCTACTCTAGATTCATTAACCATGTCCTTCATCACGGCCATCTTCTCTTTATTTATCTATGGAATTATTTCTGCTTTGTTTCTCTCTAGAGACTCATTCATTTACTCTGTTACTTCTGCTGTTACTATTTCAGAATGTTCAAGTGGGAGGCTTCTGATTTCTTCTGAATTTGCCCTCTGGATTTGTCTTGGGTGAACTAGAGGTCTTGAGTTGAATCTTGTTTCTGTGTTTTTTTCATTTTCTATATATTTTTTCAGGATTGATATCAGTAAATTGTGTAGTAGATAGCTTTATTACTGGTATAAAGAACTCTTTAGGAAGTGATTACTTTTCAGAGATGTCTTATAGGTGTAGCTCACTTTTGGCTTTTGTGTTTGTCCCAAGATATTCTCTCTTCAATTATTATGCATCAGAAGTTGGTTCCTGTTTGGCCTAGCATCCAGTTGTTTGCTATTGTTTATGACCTCCAGATAATCTCAGTATTGGCATACAAGGAAGAAAAGTTGATCACAACAACTATGTCACCTTGGTTAAAGTAGTACAATCAGTGAAATTAATAGCATCAAACAGTCTAGAAAATGACAAACTGTGATAATTGTTACTTTGCCACCTTTAGCATAGGTACAAAATTTATAGTTACATTACAAAATCTAAAACAAATCAGAAAATTTTATACAGTAAATGTCTACTCAATAGAGCAATTGCCTTGGGGGAGAAAACATAAAAGGGATAAAAACGTAGAGAAATAAAAAAGGAGAAAGTGATTAGAAGCAAGGCTGAAGGACAAAGCAAGCATACCTAACCTTCAGGAAACTGGCAGGGAAGACAGGGGAATAGAAAGAAGTAAAAATGAAAATAAAAATAAAAAACAAACCAAAAAAACTCCTAAAAACAATGTTCACACTTACCAAAAACAGAAACAGACATTCAAGAAAAAGTGGAAAAAGAAAGAAAAACAGAAAAATCATAATCAAAGAGGAAGAAAAGAAATTTCGTTGTCATTTTAAGTCTATGGGTTATCTTCTGGGGTGTACAGTTTTTTGGTAGTGTCTGCTTCAGGGGACTCTACTGCCACTGGCAGACAGAAGAGGTACATAGAGCCCAAATTCTTGCTGGATTGGTGCTGACAGCGAGCCAGCAGCAGGACTAAAGTGAGGTTCCGGTTAATCTCAGCAAGTCTGAAGTAAGGACGGGGTGGGGTGCCGATTCTGGTGCTTTCAACAGCATAGAACTTCGGGGTAATCCTGGCCTTTGGCTGTGGTGTTGAGGTCTGAGTTGTTCAGCCTACTATATTCTTAGCATCCCTTCCTGGCCTGACCGTGGCTGCCTGACCCTGGATATCTCTCACAGAATTCCCCCACCTAGTCACTGTGAGATTTCAACACTGAGAGCCCTGAGATGAGGCCAGCATATGAGTGCTCCCAATCCTGGGTTCAGTTGGTCCATCCACAAAACAGCATCTGGTTTAGAATACTATCCAGGGGATATAGCATCTGCTTGTACTGGAGTCACCAGCTGCTGCAGCACCCAGAGTCCACTGCTCTGTTCTACTAGTGTGTTTCTCCCTGGAGACCTCTGGAGTCACCCACTCTCATAATGTCTCTGTAGATCAATGCCGCTTTCCTACACTGTGAGCTGATGAGAAAGTGCAGTTTGTCCCCTCCTGTTTCTCCACTGTAGTCTTTCTCTTCCCTTTCTCTGTGGGCTCCAGTTCCTCCCTTTAGATCCTTCCTGGGTCTCAGGGATCCACCTCTCTCCTTCTTTTCTTCCCCAAAGTGTTACTTTCCAGGGTCTGGATTTTGACTCTTGGAGAGGTTGATTTGTTGTTTATTGCTCCACTGTCTTTCAGAAGTCTCGACAGTTCCCATTGTTGGTGTTGTCTACCCCCAACCCTTTGAGGTCTTTGCCCCATTAAATCCCCTTGGCTTCCAAGCCCCACACTCTGCATCTTTGGCATCCCTGACTTGAGCCATGAATCCATCTCCTCAGAGATCTGTTTATTCATTTATTCTCATATATGTGTGTTCAGCATGTAGAAATCTACATGGTAGAAATATACATACGTAGTAATACGCTGAGCACTCTCACTGGATAAAAACCAGGAGACAGTAATAAACAGCAATTTTCCTTTATAGGAAGGAAAGAAGGAGGAGAAGAAACCAAGGGTGAAAGGAGGCCATTAAAGAAAGAAAGGCTGTTTGTTAGAAAAAAGGAAAAAAAGATTAAACCTGTTTACTTAGAGGAAAAAGAAATTACATTTAGAACAAAAGCTAGACTGCTTGTCACAGCTTTAAAGTTCCCACTTCTTCTGGCTCAGCCTGTCCACAAAATTCACCATTTTCATTTCATGCCCTTAAGTTGACCTCAGCCATGCTCCAGGATTTGTTTCCTGAACCACAACTTACTTCATATTACAAAATTTTGTGCTTCTTGTTCTTTCAGCTTTAAAGACTCTTCTATCACCAAGGCTGTCTCGTTTTCATTAAGCTTTTCTCAGATGTCGTGTCTTTAGAAGGGCCTCCTTGTGCTCCCTATCCTCTCCCAGCAAATCATGCCCTACGGTTGAACCATTTTATCCTATTTTACTTCTTTTTTTGCACATCTCAGTAACTGACATTATCTTACTTTTTCTCTGTAGTTTATTTTCTTTCTTTCTCCTTGGGATATAAGCTTCTTTTGGATAGGATATTTGTTTTAAAGTTTAATTTTAAATATTCACCACCTATGACATTAGTAGGAATGAATTTAGCAAAAAAAAAAGTCTGAGACTATAGAGGTGTGTTACCCTTAACATTGTCTCTGCCACAAATGCTTTTGCTGACTTGCACAGGAAGGCAGTGACCTGTGCTGTTTATTGATGTAAGCAGCCTTGTAAAAATGTGTGATTGAGTTTAAGTAGGAATACTGTGGGGACATCACCTACCACACTGTCATGCCGTCCGACTCTATTCAAAACTCTTTTGTTTTATTTCCTCTTAAAATAATTGCCAAAAAATCATTACATTGTATTTGTCCTCCTCTGGGCCACTTGAAAATTATTATATTTTTTGTTTTGCTTTGTCATCAATAAGCTAAACCTATAATATCTTGGACTTGTCTTTCATATCAGTGTTTTCTGACACAATACATAACATAAGCTAAAATGCATTCTAAGTGCTTATCTCACTCTTCATGCAATATACTCACATGCTACTTAACAACAGGGATTCATTCTGAGAAATGCTTAGATAGGTGATCTGGTGGTTGTGTGAGCACCATAGAATGTACTTACAGAAATCTATATGGTACTACACACCTAGGCTAGATGATATAACCTACTGCTAATTAGACTTGTTCTGCCAGATTGCTCTGCTGTGCTCTGCTACATTTCTTGTGCAGATGTAATCTACCAAGTCATTTCTTCCAAAGCAACTCATACACAATTTCCAAAAGTTCTTCAGGGCTCTTCACACACAGAATCATCACTCTATTTCCCATTACTTAAAGAACAACAATTCTTGAATTGCTTAAACCACCCAGAGTTATCAGAAAATTCAACAACATAGTTGGGTTTATCTTTTTCTTTCAACATACAAACATTTTGCATTGCCTGCGATTGTTGTGCTAGGGAGGGAGATGAGCTTCTATGTTTGATTTTCATTATAGATTGTTAAAAAGTCCTCCCTATCTAACATAGGCCCTCCTTCAATATTTGTTAGCCTCCTTGACTTTAACAAAGCAGTCCTATCACTTTGTTCTTCTTCTTCATGCTAGATTGTAGCTATGATGATGTGGGGACAAGGGTGGCTAACTCTGATTTTCCAACGTTATAGTCAATAACAAATTTTAATTTTATTTCCAGATCACTTCACACACCCTCTAAGTAGAAAATCAGCAATCGTTAAGAGAAAGGGAAGGAATTTATGATATGCAGTAAACATGAGATGTATGAAGTAGCTTCTGGCATAATATGACAAGATACTTTACAATACAGTTTTTAAATAAGTGAGAGTACACTAACATAAAGCTTAAAAGTACAGTTATTAAATAAGACAATAACATCACTTACTGTCATTATCAGGTATTATTAACTATACTGTACTCTGTTGTACTTTTATATGACTGTCAATACAGTTTTGTTTATACTATCCAATGCAAACATATGAGTAATGGCTTGTATTCTGATGCTACAGTGGTTATGATGCCACTATGTGATAAGAAATTTTCAGTTCCCTTGTAATAGTATGGGAGCACCCATATATACATGAACCATTCTCAACCAAACTAGCACACAGTGTGTTTCACTTGTGGGTTACCACAGGAGCCAACTTTCAGGAGCTATCAGGGCTAACACAGAACAATAGGAATGAAGGTTGCTTTCACATTTGCATTGATTGCTGACTTATTTTCTAGATACACAATGTGATCTTGCATATGACTAAGGTCACTATTTAACACATAAAGGAAATAATCCAGGAAAAGACAGTGGAAAAAGGAAAACATCCTGAAATAAGAAATGTGTTTTCAAGAATTGAAAGCTGAAAAAGAATCCACAGAAACAGGATTTTAAACACCAAATGGAATTAGAACCAAGCTTTCTTAAAACAAATTTGTTATTGGACTTACTCATGACTATATCTGTAGGACCTGGAATAACAACACTACGTATTCACACATGCTAGTAAACATTAGTTGAATTTATAAATAAGCAGAGGATGCTAGGCTTTGTTGAAAATAAGAGCACACATATTTTTCCCCAGGGCCATGGTTCTAAGCCTGAGATAATTTTAAATATTCTCAGCTGGAACTTTGACAAGTCTACAGATTTTCCGGAGTAGTAGTATTGAAATCTAATGGGTAGAGGCCAGTGAGGTTGCTAGACATCCTATATCACACTGGATAGGTCCTTGTAGTAAAGACTTACCTGATGCAAAATGCTAAAACAACTGAAGTTGAGAATGCTTGCCTAGAGAGAGAAATAATAAAAGACAATATCCAAAGAAGGATAAAATCAGAACTTTCATACAGATATAAAGTTAATATGCCTTAGAAGAATTAATTTCAGTCAATCAGTGAGTGAACTAGGCAGATAGAAGTAGTTCTGAAAAGATAATTCAAGACATGTTTATAGATCAAAACATAGTAACAACTGTGCACAGAAAGACAACGTTATCTTTTCCACAGGACAAGGAGGAAATTTAATTGAATTTCTGTACTGGAAGTAATAGGCAATAGATGGAGTTATACAAGAGTTTCCGCTAACTCGCAATCAGGTAAGCCAGAAGGGTACGCTGTATATGGAAAAAGAGGGGATGTCCAGCGAAATGCACATTGATTTTTTTCTTGATGACTGCCTGACCTGGAAAAGCTATTGCTATTATTCATGCATAACATAATGCCTATATATATATATATATATAATTTTTGGAAACTTTAACTGTGTTATCACCTTTGGAAAACATTATTTCAGGTTACTGTGTTGAGTTGCCATAGATATTGGTACAGAAGTTAACACCTATTTTTGTGGTTAGAGTTTGCAAGGGGGTCAGTACAATATAGGACACTTAATTTATAAGATTATTTTACAATAGTCACCCAAAGAATCCTATACAAAAAGAGTGCACGAAACCTGTCCACACACTAAGACCAAAAGAATCCAGCTGAGGGCCTGATTGCACAGAAGTGTCCTTCAGGAGTTCAGGTGAAGACCTAGAGCCTATAACAATTCCCCCCATGAGTCCACCTGGAGGTCTAGAGCCCATGACAATGCCTCACGCAGGCCTGTTTCACAGATCTGTGCTGGGAAGGCCCAAAGGTCAGGGGGGGAAGCTAGAAAGTCTCTCCCAGCAGGAGGAAGGATCTGTGCCCAAGCTGAGGGATCTGCGCTGGAGACAGGAGGCAAAGCTGAAAGTAAGAAACAGAGCTCCCCTGAAAATTATTACAGCATCCTCCGCAACAATGAGGTCTCAAGCTCCTCTGATGATAACAGCCAAGTTGATATCAAGAAAGCCAGAGCAACAAGCTTCTGCAGGAGACTGAACAGTGCACCATCTTCCCCTCTGGAGCCAGGAAGAAATGCTCAAAGTAAGGATTAGACCTTCCCCAAAGTGAACCATCGTTATTCTCAGCAACAACAAGGTTTCAAGCTCCTTCAACAATGGGGACAGCCAAGTTCCTGTCAGGAATGCCAGCATGCCAAGTCCTCCAGGAGAACCAACAGCCTCCTTGGGCATCTTTACTCTTTTTCCAGTTCTTTTTATTTTGTCAGCAACAACCCTCAGGTGGCCTCCCACACCAAGCACCATGCTGGTTCAGTGCAGCTGGGTGTTATGAGCTGACGACCAGCTGCCAATCCACAACAACCATATAGGTCTAGAAAAGTTAAACTTAATTTTTCCCCACTTCCACAGTGCTAACATTGTATAAATGTGTAAGGCCTTATCTACGTGAGTTTGGTTACAGAAACTAACAAAGTGTGCTCGAAGTGATGACAGAAAGAAAGAAAGGAAAGCAGAGATATTGGCCGCTATGAAACGCTAACAGTGACTTAGCACACTCTGGTGGATGTGGAGTAGTATTCATGGAAAGGTGGGTTCAGTCGGAGCAGTACTTCTACTTATCTGCTATTCTAATTTAGCTCCTTCTCTCAAAAGATGCACCTCAATTTTGCCCTGTCCTAGAATGAACACAGCAAAAATAAGTTTTTAACTTCCTTCTCACCACCTCCATCTCAACAAATAAATTCAATCAGAATATAGAACAAGGGAAACAGAACAGAGCATACTAAATACCACCTCTGTCTGCCCAGATATGAACAGTAGACTCAACTGTTACATCCTTTTAAATGGCACTTATGGAAGAGGACATAATTTCAATTGTAGTAAAATAACAAGATCAGTACAATATCTCATAATAATGTATATGAAGGACAAATTAATGATTCACAGAAAACTGCAGCCCTGAAAATAGGCTGAGAATACTTAGAATGTCCAGAATAGGACCCTAAGGAAGTATAGAAATTCAAGTTCCTATAAATCATTAGATTTTTTAATAACTCACCATCTTAATGCATTTAACGTGTGAACTATTTCACCAAGGTTGGCCAAGAGTCTATTGCAGTAAAAATGTTTCATTCCTTTGGCTTTCTAACAGTTTGTTGGACTGGACATAAAAAAATAATATTTCCAGCTAATGATACCAAATATGTCTATTTTACTTAATTTGAAAACGTGGAAAATATGCTTGAATGAAACTGTCTGCAGAAGGTTATCTTTTCTACTTAATCATTTAGCAGAAATAAAAATTTGACGAAGAAACAAAGATGATGTTCATTTTTTTTAAAAAAAAGTGCTTCTCATTCTTCTTAGTTAAAATATTGAAATGTTTAAAAATATCTTTACTGAAATTCATAATGCCAGAGCTATTAAAAATCAAACTTTCACATATTTAAGTATTAAAAACTGAGATCAACATAACATATTATATTTCAATTTGACCAAGTAAAGAAATAAGAGGATTTATGCATATGATACAGTAGAGGATCACATAAGCCCAGGTGATCACTATATTTATTGCAAAGTTCTTTTATTGAACATAAATACCACAAATTTCCAGTTATCAATAATTTATAAATTAATCAGCTCAGTTCTGCTATCACTCTGTTATAATTTTTTGAGAGTATCTTGACACATAAGGTAAATGCTTCAATGCTAGCAGTGAAAACAAATTTTCCTCCACCAGCACATTTCATCCTTTTATGATTCCTGTGGCATTAATCAAAATGAAACCTGATTAGCAAGTTAAACCTTTGATTAGCTCTTTGCAGAATGAGGGAAAACGATATTAATCAAAGAGTATCAGCTGGGCATAACTAGTCCCCTACTGTAACCAACACCTACACAGTAAAAGTGAAAGGATAATGGCTGTGAACATATGGGAGTTAAAGAGTCCTCTCATTGCAGTGAAGCCTTTTTCTACTCTTCTTTAATCAAGGCAGTTACAGTGTAAAATAGTCCTTCACAGTTTTTAATCTGTTTATCAAGGTAAGATTAAGATGTTTTTAAAATGCTGTTCTCTTGTGCTGAGGTTAGGAAAAGTAACCTCATACCCTACCGATCTTGATATTGTAGACTTAGTTTTTCACTTCAAATGTTAGATACTAATAATTTTGTCTGAGACATTATATTTCATTACTGGTGATGTGAGTGATGGAAATTGGGAAAAGAAAATTATATTTCAATCAAGTGTAACAAATTACCAAGCTACATATTCACATCTGTTGACATCAAAAGGTTTTCACAGTAAAACTCTAAAGCAACTTTCAATAAATTAGCATATTTATTTTTTTAAAGAAACATGAGAATTGAAATAGTGGCAGCACTTTAACAATACTGTTCTTGGCATTGTGACCTTATATAGAGATAAGAGGGTGCAACGGAAATTATACCGGAGTAAGGGTCCTAAATCCCGCATGTGGGACTCAGTTCTGCCAACTCTGCGTCCTTAGATGCTCAGACAAGTTCGATGCAGTATTTAAAAACTGATGATGATGGTAATAATGGTTGATACATTGTGGCAACTTGAAAGTGTAAAACCGTAACTGAGTGACTCAGCATGGGGTCAGGGTCCACGCTTTGTAAACATCCTGAACTTGTGCAAGAGGAGGGCCTGGAGATGGTGAGTGCTACACCGGCCCTTGGGGGAGGGCCTGTGTGCAATATAAGAGAGGAAAAGAGGCTCCTTCTCCCCTTTTTTTGAATTTATTGCTTTTGTATCTTCTACCATGAACTGTTGCCAGTCTATCATGCTACCCTGCTTTGGAGCCGGCTGATTATGGACTGAAACCTCCATGAACTGTGAGCTAAATAAACCCTTCTTTCCTTAATTTTGAGCGTTGGTTATTTTATCTCAGAAATGAGAGAAAAGTAGCCAAGACAACATGTCACTATATTTACATCAGGATGATGATTCACGGATTAAAAAGAAATATATGTGGAAAATTGGAAGAGAATCACATTAAGTATGGATGAGTTTTCCGATCAGTATGCTTTTCACATGAATAGCACAAATGGCCACAGAGTATTTGCAGCTGCCTTTCTTGCTTGTCAAACCGAAGCACTAGTCTCTGAAGCTTGTGGATGGCACACTCACGAAAAACAAACTCATCAGTGTGAGGAGGTACAGGGCAAGGAACAGAGAATGGAACCAAGCAATAAAAATGCATGCTTGGAAAAATAAGATGTGGGTGAAATGGTCGGAAATAATAAGAGATTGCTGTAATTATGCAAACGCACATATCTAGTAACTACTTTACATTACGTAGTTGGTAAGGCAGAATAGAAAGTGCAGGCAGTTATTATTAAACATAATATATTTCGTTGCGCTGTGTGTGCACATTTATCTGTGCTTCTTTCTCTCCTTACAATGGGTGAAACAACTCAAAATTCTAATTTGAAGCAGTGGATGTAACTCATTCCACACCAAATCTATCTTGACCATTTTTCCAAAAGAGCAAAAAATGAACTAAAGAAAAGGTTGGGAGAATCACGGGATCTAAAGGCAGCAAATTAGCAGTACTGAGATTAGAATCATGAATGTGGATTTAAGGGAAGCAGGGGAGCATCAAAAATGAGCAGAGGAAAATGAAGCTAGATGACCAAAGAGAACCCGACGCCCAACTCCTCCACATACAAAGGACCAAAACAATGAATGAACAACTGCAGTTGTATATTCTTTGACAATGACAGTGGGAATTCATTTTAAGAAAAGTATCATTAGCAGATTTTATCATATGAACATTCAAGAAAGTACTTGCACAAACCTAGATGATTCAGCTTACACACTTAGACTATCTGGTACAGCGTGTCCAAAGAGGACTCTGGGGAATCGGTAAAAATTTTACTTGTACATGTGAACATATCTAAACATAGACAATCTATAGAAAAACACCAGGAAATCAGAATTTTCATCTCCATTATAATCATACAGGACCATCAGTAAGTATGCGAACCATTTCTGACAAAACTTCAGTGCGTGGTGCATGACTGTATATTCCAGGGCAATTGTCTAAAAGAGAGACTGGAGTGGCAGAGACCCTCTGGCACACAGAAAGTCAGCAGCACCACATACAGAAGGGAGTGCAATGTTCTATCACTGCCTCCCTAATATCGCCAGTGAGGAACAACCTGGAACTAAGAGAGACCTCGCCTAGTTAAAAAAACAATATAAGCAAGAAGCCCTCAGCAATCTCCATTAAAACTGTGAACCTAAGCTGGACATGATGAAACAGCCTGTAATCCTAGTACTCTGGGAGGTTGAGGCAGGAGGATCACAAATTCAAGCCCAGCCTGGGCAATTTAGCAAGGCCTTATTTCAAAGAAGAATAGATAATTGTCCTATCAACTTGAGCGAGAAACGTCTAGCAGATTGGTTTAACACAGTTCTGAGTGTGTCTGAATGACTGACTTACTGAAGATGGAAGACTCACCCCAGTGTAGGTGGCACCAACCAAAGGCCTTGCAGCCTGGATGGAATAAAAAGAGAAATAAGAAAGAATGTTTTTCTACTTCTTCAGAGGACCTCCCGTCTTCACCTCCTCCATGGACGTCTTTCTGCAGGCTTCCAGTGCACTCATCAACCTTCTAACAACTTTGGTTTCCAAAATTTTTTTTTTTTTTTTTTTGGCGGTACTGGGGATTGAACTCAGGACCCTGCGCTTGCTATGGTTTCCAAAATTCTGAATGACATGGGGCTCTTCAGTGAGATCTAGGTCTTCAACTTCTGGTTGGACCCTCTGGCTCTCTAGTATGCAGATGGCCCCTTTGCATTCTTTCATAGCTGGCTGAGTAGGTGGCCATGAGAAGCCTACCTTGTAAGTCCTCTATAGATCAAAACATATATATTTATATTAAATATCTTCCTCTAGTGAATCCTAACTTATAAATGTACATATACATATATGCATATATAGTGATACATATAAAAGATATATAGATAGAGATGTAGGATATATAATTAGAGATATAGGCAGGGGATGTAGAACTCAGTGTGAAAAGTCTGAGTTCAATCTTCAGTATGGAAGGAAGGGAGATTATGGGTAGCAAAATCAATTTTGCTGCTGGGGAATTTGTTGTTGCTGCCTTTTTGAGATAGGGTCTTGCTCTGTAGTTCAGGCTGGCCTTCAGTTCAGTTTGTAGCCCAGGCTGGTCTTGAACTTGTAACGATCCTCCTGCCTCAGCCTCCCAAATTCTGGGATTACAGGTGTGTGCTACCACTCCGGCTTTGCTGGAGACTCTTGAAGTGTTCATAGTTCCTGAACACAGTATAGGTAGCTACCTAAAGTATCTGCAGTTTCATTGAACCAAACATGTAGTTAAATCTCAATTTGATTAGGTAAAGAAATAAGAGAAGTTGTGTATACTACGGTAAATTGATTATAGGATAAGACAAACCCAGTGGATGGTTACTAAACTGGCCTGCCTCCTATAACAAGCTAATGCTGCATGGTGCTATCTTGGGAGCAGAGCCACTGCTAGTGTGTGTCCCGCTCCAGGGGCCAGCAGCCATTGCATCACCCAATTCTTGAGACCCCAGCTTAGTACAGTACTCTTTCATAGGTGGCTTCTCTTCACTGGTCCTGGATGTGGGGAGCCTAGCTCTGGTTGAAACAATTGAAACCCCTTTAGCAGAGAGCAGACAATCTCCATAGAGTCTCTGTCCTTATTCCCCCCATATACCTAGGAATCCATGGCAACCTTGCCTCTAGCAGGACAGAGGCTGTGTGCCTCCCGGAAGGGACCAGCCAGCCCTCAACCCTGCCTCCAAGAGGAAGGATCCTGTTGATCTGACAGACCAGCTACACCACTTTCTGTAGCTCATGCCACCACAGAACTAGCAGACATTATTGACACTGCTTACTGTGAAGAAAACTTCATGAAGACTGCATTATGGTACCTACAGATAGATGTAACATCAAGATGGATCTACAGGTAAAAATCTTTCCTGGAACAAAAATCACTCCACAAAATAGGAAGAAACAAATGTTCTAACAGAATCCCATAGATCACAGCAGAGACATGAAAACATAAAAGAGTAAGGAAATAAAACATTACCAAAATCTATAGTCTCTCTAGCAAGAGATTTCAAGAAAGGGAAATTTATAAGTTCTTTTAAAAGTAACTCCTAATGTGATCCTAGGAAAACTTAGCAAGATATAAGAGAATACAGACAGGCAATTGAATGAAACCAGCAAAATAATTTTAATCTGAATAGGAAATTCAGCAGAGATAGCTATTTAGAATACAAATCTTGTTGCTAAATATTTCAATAAATGAAATTTAAAATGTTTTTGGAAGTTTCAATAGCAGACTATTCAAGAAGAAAGAATATCTGAATTTGTCATTGGGTTTTGTGAAATAACATGGCCAAGAGGGGTAAAAAAAGACAAAAAATACAGAATTCTGGACATGATAAAGTGAATGAATGTTCTAAATATAGGCAAGAGAAAGAGAGACAGAGAGACAAGGCATGAGAAGGCCTAATTAGTGAAACAGTGGTTCACAACTTCCTTTTGGAGAGATAGGAAAATCAATGTACATAATAAAAATATTTATTACATAAGTGTAATAAATTATTTAAAAGACAGACAGTGGTTGAGTGTATTGAAAGAAATAAAGTTCAACTATATACTTCCTACAATAGAGTTGCTTCACCAGTAAAAATACACCCACACTGAAAATAAAGGGATAGACAGTACACTCCATGCAAATAAAAACAAAAAGAGATCAGGAGTAACTATACTTATATCAGATGAGATAAACAGTTCACCAAAAACTGTCAAAAAAGTCAAAGAATGTAGTTATAATGGAATCAACTCAGTAAGAGTTTATAAAACAACTGCAAATACATATGCACCCAATATTGGAACACAAAAATATATAAGGCAACTATTACAGGGTATAAAGAAAAAGACCTCAATATAAACTATGAGCAATGGACTTGTGAACAATACAGGAAATAAACAAAGAAACATTGGATTTGAATTGCAGTATAGATTGAAAGACCTTAACTGAACATTAATAGAACATTCCATCCGACAGATACAGAATACATATTCTCACCAGCACAAGGTACATTGTGCTTCATGGTCATATTATGCTACAAAACAAATCTCAATAAAATAAAGAAAGTTAAAAATATTTTAAGTGTCTTCTCTGACCACAAGGATATAAAACTAGACACCAATAACAGTAAACACTTGAGAAACTTTACGGATGCAAGGAAATCATTCAACAAGATCCTAAATGTTACAAAAATTCAGTGAAGTTGCAGTTTATAAAGTCAACATGTAAAATATTAGTCAATAACATTTTTATTTGTCAATTTACAATAGCTGTAAAAACCAAAACAGAAACTAAGAATAAATGTAACCAGAGAGGTGAAAGCTCTTGACAGTGAAAATATGGAGAAAAGTAAAGAATATAAAAAGACATGAAAAGATACTGTGTTCATGGATTGAAAGAATTAATATTTTTAAAACATTCATGCTCCCCAAAGTAATCTATAGTCTCAAATAGTCCCCATCAAAGCACCACTGTTAATCTTCAGAAAAGGACAAAATAATTTTAAAATTTTCATGGAACCAGGAAAACTGCTAAACAGCCCAAGCAATCTTGAACAACAACAAAAAACAAAGCAAAGCTAGAGTCATCACAGTGTGCCCACCAACAGATGAATAGATAAATTATATCTGTATGAGAATAGAAAGAAAGAAGGGAAAATATATTCACAAGGTAGCTAAGATAATTGTACTACTAATTTCTGTTGGCTTATTGAAAGGAACAGTTAATGCTTAATTCTTTCTTAATTTTTTGACCAATTTTGTATGCTTATATCAGATAATCTGAACAACTACTTTGAAGAAGATAATAATGTGCAATATAACAACCATCAATGATTTCCTATCATCTTGTTTTGAAATTCTGTATCATTTTTAATGATGTTTAAAAATTTTTATGCTCTTTAAAATAAGAAGAAAGATGCCAACTGCTCCCAAGGATTGTAATCATTACATAGTACAGACGTTAATATACTTTGGTACTCTGTTAACTATGGTGTTGGAAATAATACACATCTCTTTTTTTTTTTTTTTTTTTTTTTTGCGGTAGTGGGGATCAAACTCAGGACCCTGCACTTGCTAGGCAGGCGCTTATTCCACTGAGCTATATCCCCAGCCCCGGAAATAATACACATTTCTAAACAGCTAGAAAAGAGGTTTTTGAACATTCTCCCTACAAAAAATGATAAATGTATGAAGTGATAAATATGCTAATCACCATAATTTCATCACTATATATATATATATATATATATATATATAACCATTCCCTTGTACTGTATGCATATGTACAATTACATATTGCAAAAATAGAAAAACAAAAGATATTTTAAAATGGATCAGTAGTAAGGGCTTCAAGTACGTTCTGGCAGCTGAACCTTAAAAGTATTGCCAAACACACTCCTGTAGGCAGAGGGACATTTGTCTGGATGCCATCTTCTGAGCTATAGCCTGGAAGACCACAGTTGAATGCAACAGGCACATCAGACTGGCCCTGAGCAGCTCACACAGAGTAAAACCATCAACTTGAAGAAAGCAAGGCAAGAAAGAAATGCTGAAAGACAAAATAATCACACACTGATTAATGAATCCCCAAATAATGTTAGTTAAGTTAATGCAGTGATCTGTATTGTTTTTACCAGATGTTACAAGTGGAATAGTGGAGAAAAGGCAAGATCTTGAGTCTTTCAGCTTATAATTTCAGAGAAATAAAGATATTAGCAAGGTTAGCACAGATGTTATTTAGAATTATCTTATTATAATTATTATTTACAGATACGGTGGAAACAGCAGGTTCTGATTAAATAACAGAAAGACAAATTTTATACTTAGAGCCCAAGTTACCTTTCCCCTGAGGAAATGCCATTTCGGCTGAGTCTTACAGAATGGCAGAGTTTTAGAAGTGGAAGAGTGAGCATGCTCACGGTATATGAGAGGCGCTGATATTGGTCAAGGTTTAGTGTATTTAAAGAACGTCTGAAGTGCACAAAATGAACAGAGTTTTTCTAAAATATGTCTTCATATTTGAATGAACATTTCTTTCAAAAGTCTTCCTGATCGTTCCTGTGATGACTGGGTGCGGTCCTCTGCCTTCGCTAGAGCTGTGTGTGTCTCTTCTGCTGCCCTTTCTAGATTTCCTGGTCATCCACTTGCACGGTTATTATTGAATAGACAATATTAATCAGTTATAGGTATAATCATTATACAACACTGAATTTAAAAGATACACAAAAAGAAAGTTGGTGAACCCTCCTATTTCTTCCATGTGTATCACTGTGACCACTTCATTCTTCTTCTAATCTCAAGTGACCATTGTTTTTCCATCTACTATAGGAGTAAGATGAGATCCTCAGGTAACTAATTTATTAAACAATCTAAACCTCGCAAAAGAGATTTCTCTTGTCCAATCATTTTGTTTTCTCCTCTAATTTTGTTTTACTCACTCTCCTCTTCTTTCCTTTTTCCCCTCCTCTGACTGAGCCCAGGGCCCTGGCACTGGAATGACTTCCCCACCCCCACTCGCCTTTTCTGTACCGTAAACTCATCTTAAGCATATTCAGTGACGGCACAGTATGTAAGTGTTGAAAAATCCAGTTTAGTTCATTTAACTTAATATGTGACCTTATGTCCCAGTTAGTTCTCTAATTGTCCCCTTCTAACTGTTTTGGCAGCCATCTGCCCAGGGCCACAAGCTGGCACAATTTATACCTGGACTCTTTATTTTTCTCCCTGACACCTTCCCCTTCTCTTATGGCTCTTTCAGGATGGAGTCGAGGAAAGGATTAAGGAAAACTGACAGAAATTGTTTCACTTAAACCATGTATTATACTCTTCTCCCAGTTAACAATTCCCTGTCTTACATTATTTCTATCATGGGTCTTGAGTCCACTGGGAAGGCCGGTGGGTCTTCTCCCTACTGTGAGCAAGGGGCATAGAACTGGGGTAGCATTTCCTACATCCTCCCTGGTTTCCTCTTACAGTGCACCCCCAAGGGCCTTGCTTTCTGGGTCCCCTTGCCTCACAGGCAGCCCTCTTTTGAAGGTTACTGGAAATAGAGACCCGGATGTTCTATTGTCCATACTGTGCACATGGTGCATGGGAATATTGTACCTCCTGCCACAGCTGTGCTGCAGATGGCTTTCTAATTCCGGCTTTTCCTTCTTAACTGGCCATAGGTCAGAGATCTGCAAGTCTGATGTGTAAGTCGATGTCAAATCAGCCAATATAAAGTGGGGCTTTTTGTTTTCTTTTTCTGTTTTTATTTTTTATTAGTACAGTACTTGCTTGCTGTACATATTGATTACATTTCCTGTGGGGTGTTGGTACATATATATAACACATCTCCATTATTTCATTCCTTTCACCTCCTCTCCTTTACCCCTTTCTCTTACATAATTTGTAATGAGTGAAGACATGTTGGTCCAGAAAATACTGACTCAATTGCCTACAGTCCTACGTCCCTGACACAAAGGGACAGGTCAACTGGACAGAAACTCAGCAAAGAAATAACAGACCTGAACCAAAAGTGTGAACAAATGGGCTTAGTAGATGTATACAGAGTGTTCCACTCCACAACATCAGAATACACATTTTTCGCAGCTGCACATGGGTCTTTCTCTAAAATAGACCACATTCTAGCCCATAGAGCATATCTACCTAAACGCAAAAGAATCGAAATTATCCCATGCGTATTATCGGACCACAGTGCAATGAAATTGGAAATTAATGACAAAGAGAACTCGAAAAAACCACATAAACACTTGGAAATTAGAAAACAACCTCCTGAATAATCAATGGTTCACACAAGAAGTTAAAGAAGAAATGAAAAAATACCTACAAATAAATGAAAATGCAAGTACAACCTACAGGAATCTGTGGGATCCAATGAAAGCAGTCCTCAGAGGGAAATTTATAGCAATGAACTCATATACAAAGAAAAGAGAAAGAGAGCAAATAAATAACCTAATGATACACCTCAAACTCTTAGAAAAAGAGCAACAAGCCAAACCAAGAGCCCAAAGAAGGGAGGAGATTATAAAACTCAGGGCAGAAATTAATGCAATTGAGATGAAGAAAACTCTACAAAAAATTAGTGAATCAAAGAGTTGGTTCTTCGAAAGAATAAATAAAATTGATAAA